>JAQZBX010069268.1:0-15565 GCA_029593785.1 Cabassous unicinctus | reverse complement strand
GAATTGGGCCGTGCTGGATGTACCAACAAGGTAGCAGATTGCTCTGCCTCAATGCTCCCAGACTGAAGTCTCCCCACCCCTCTGCCCTGGCCCCCTAAGAGCATGAGACCAAAGAGGGGGCCAATCAATCACCAGAACTTTAAAGGCCAGTCTGCTTTCATATGCCATGTCCTCCCAATGTTTCTTTTAGCTATATGGTAACACCCATTTGTTTAAAACTCGCAGCAAATACATCTTGGAGCAGACTTTGATCCCTGGCAGCTGTGTATGTGTGAATGAGGCAGAGTCCCAGGGGCAGAGAAAGCCTAGAAAGGAGGAGGGCTGGACATGTCTCCGCATACCCTCTGGCCTTGGCACTTCAGACCCCAAGCTCTATATAAACTAGGTAGATGACAGAGAGAGAGAGTACCCCAGTGCACTGCGCTTGGAGGCAGAACCATGAGCGAAACCCCAAGCTCTGAGGTCTGGAGGGTCATGGGCGCAAATCCTGATTCTGCCACTTCCCAGCTGTGTGACCTTGGGCAAGTCATTCAACCTCCCTGGGCATCACTTTCCTCATCTACGAAATGGTCATGGTAATAGTTCTTGAAGCCAGTGGTTTGCAAAGGAGTTGAGTGGGATCATGCAGGTAAAGTGCTTAGAACAAGGTATTACTTAAAAGTTTGAATGGGCAAATATTTTGGCTCTGCTTGAGAGAGAAGTATTGTAATGAAAAGTATAAGGTCAGGCAACAGATGGTACCACCATCTAGCTGTGACCTTTGGTGAGTCATTTCTCCTCTTCCAAGCCTCAGTCTCCTCATCTATAACGTGGTCATCCTTAGTGCCTAGCTAACTGGGTGGTTGTGGAAATTGACTAAGGCAATGCTCTAAAGTGGTTAAATAGTACTCAGCACGTGGGACACACTCAGTAAATCCCCCTTCCCTGTCATCACGAGCCGCAGTGGTGGCCCCGGCAGTGAGACCACAGGCTTTGTCCCACCTCGCTGAGCGGAGTCTTACCAGAAAAATGCCGATTCCTACCTCACAGAGCTGAGGAGGGGAGTAAGTGAGATTGATGGGAGAGAGTCGGCACCATGAGGACAGATGGTGGGATGGATCGTGGGCTCATGTAGCTTATCTTTTCCTCAGTTTCCCCAGCCTGGCACATAGGAAGCTTTCTCCCGCCCACTGATTCAGGCATTAGGTGTGACCCCCCCACACACACACGTGGTAGTCAGGAAAGGCAGTATCTTTTTTCCAGCCTCCATGAGAACGCTTCCATTTCATGGAGTAGAGTAAGATGGCGGGAGGGTGGGAGGCTTTGATTTTATTCCTGTCCCTCTCCCCTCCAGCAGCAGGAGTGGTGAGTTGGGTGAGGGTCTTCTCTGATGGGTCAAAGACCCTGACACCCACACACAAGGACAGGGGAGATCCATCATGCCTCTCTCCAGCCCCCTGCTACCATCCCAATCCAAGCCACCATTCTCCTTGCACGGGACGACTCTGGCAGCCTCCTCCAAGGTCTCCTTGTACAGAAAAGACCCAACATCCATTCTTGTCTCCTTCTTCCTTAACAGGACACTGAGTTTGCCAGGAGTGGTAACATGTCTACCTAAAATAACTATATTTCCCAGATTCCCTTGTAGCTAGTCATGTGACTAAGTCTGGCCAATGGCAGGTAGGTAGCAGTTGTTGAGGGATTTCTGGGAAAACACTTATGAAGGTGTATGACTTGGGGGGCAAGGACTTTTGCTCCCCCCTCTTTCTGTCTGAAATGAGAATATGATGGCTAGAGCTATGTAGCAACTTCTTTATTACTACTTTTCCATTTTCAACAAATGTGGCCTCTACCTCATGATCCATTATGGCTGCCCCAGTTCCTGCCATCATTTCTCCATTATAAGCAGCAAGAAGAAAGTATTCTCTTTCTCTTTAAGATTCAACCTAGGGGAGTGGGTGTAGCTCCTGCTTCCCATGGATGAGGTGTTGGGTTCAATCCGTGATACCTCCTAAAAAAAATAAATAAATAAGACTCAACCTACAAGGTGCACACCTAACTTTTCTGTTCACGTCTCAGTGGCCAGAGCTAAGGCACATGGTCACGCCTAGTTGGAAGAGATCTGGGGAAATATAGCCTTTAACTAACGAGGCATGTACCCAGAATTGAGGGTGGAGGGGAGGTGGGAGCAGTCTCTGCCATAATCACCAAAGAGGGAGCTTTATTCTCAGCACCCCAAGACATCGTTCAAAATCTCCTTTCGGGGTTGCTCCAAGGTCTTATTTTGTCACCTTTCTGAGGTCCCATGAAGACAGCCAAGCTCTCACCACCTTCTCCTGCCTTCCCATTCAGTGTCACTGCCCCGGTGCTTTTCTTCCCACCCCTCCCTCCATAACCAGCCCTTCCCCAGGTCCTGATACCACAAGAATGGCCAACAATTGGATCATTTTCTTTTTCCCTTCCTGCTAATGGGCAATGGGCTCTTCATTTCCTTCTCCAAACCCCTGGACCCCTAGGATTTGGCCTCTGGGGACAAAAAAATAACCACCAAAGCAATAGTCATTATAACAACTAAATAGCCTTATTGGGAGTTTACTGTGTGCCTGTTTTCAAGCACTTTTATACATTTATTCATTCACTCTTTCCAACGACCTCATTAGGTAGGCCTCTTATGTCTTTACAGATGAGAAAACGAGAGACGCAGAAGGGTAAAAGCCTGCCTTAAGATTCCAGAGCATCCTCCCCAGTGGAATAGCCTACCTTATCAAGCGAAAAGCACACTGCCCTTGCCACCTGCGGTTTGACAATGATTGACTGAGCATGTGCCACCACTTTCTGTTCCCTCCACGTGTCTAGGAATAGGACAGGAATTCATAACCATGCTAGAAAACAGAACAAAACAAAAACCAGGAAGAAGCTCTATCTACTTATCCTTTGGAGTTAGGGCTGTGTTTGGGGGGATCCCTCAAAGTTCTGAGACTGGCCCCCAAATAGGGAGCTGGGTGTTCCCAGTTTGCCCCTCCAGCTCCACTTTGCGGACGTGGGAGCCTGAGCTCTGGCGCTCCAGGGAGCATTCGTCAGGCTCCCTCGTCCTCTGGCTCCTGGCTGGCTTTGGCAGGAGAGCTGGAGGCGGGAGGAGAGGTCGGGAGTGTTAATTCCCCTGGCTGCCTCCCCGCTGGGCCACTGCAGTCCTCTCCTGAAGCCCGGGGCTCCTGTGGGAAAGCCTCCTCCTGCCACTGCAGTTCTAGCTAGATCCTGGCAATTGCTTAGGTCTTCTTGGGTCCTCCAGAGAGCGTACGTCCAAATAGAATTAGATGTCAAGAGCTTCACTGGGGGAACTGTCTGAGAAGGATGAAAAGAAGGGAGCAGGAGGAGGCAGGGAGAAGTTCAGATTACAGTGCAGGCCGGACACCTGTGAAGGGAGAGAGGGAGGGCACGAGGTTTGGGGAGAGGTGAGAGGAGCCTCAGGCCGCAGCTCAGCTCTGAGAAACCCCCGGCCAGCCCGTTGGGGAACCCCAGAACAGAGACTGTCCAGGAGGAGAATCCTGCACTGGGCAGAAACGGCCCAGTTCCAGAACCCCGCCATGCTCTGTCATTGGCCAGGAGCAGCCTGCGGCCTCAGCTTGGACGCTGCAGCAGATTCGAAGGCAGGTTGCCAGGAAAGGAGCTCTGAGTGGCCCCAGCCCATAGCGGCCACTCTCTCTGTCTCCCCCCACCTCTGAAGAAGGCACCCGCTCCCCACTATTGCTAAGGCCCTGGCTACTTCATCATTCCTCGAGGCTCTCTTACCCTGCCCACCCCTCCGTTGAACTCTCCTCAACTACCCCCTCGGTACGTGCCATGGGTTTCCCTCCAGGACCCGGAGTGGTGCAGCACAGCTCCCCTGCACCTGCCTGAGGAGCTCCAGGCACGTTCAGGGACCCATCTATGGAGGGCCAGGAGCCATTACTGTGAATTCCAAAAAGAAGTATTGATTATGTTTGTAAACTGGTCTGTTCTTCTGGGCGTGTTACCCCTTTAATTGTATTAAATTCAGAGGTTTCGCTTTTACTCTATTAAATCAAGATTAAGGCTTTGTTTTAACCACGTAATTAGGGCATGCAGGGTTGATTCCCCACCCCCTTGGTGGGCTACATAAAGGGATAATCAATCAAGAAGGCAAGAGAAGTAGTGTATTAGTCAGCCAAAGGGGTGCTAATGTGAAATACCAAAAATGGGTTGGTCTTTACAAAGGGTATTTATTTGGGGTAGAAGTCCACAGATACCAGGCCTTAAAGCGTTAAGTTTCTTCTCTCACCACAGTCCATTGCCACGTGTTGGAGCAAGACAGCTGCCGACATTTGCCAGGGTTCAGGCTTCTTGGGTTCCTCTCTTCCCAGGGCTATGTTTCTCTCCGGGCTTAGCTCTTCTGGTTCCTCCACAAGGTCAGCTGTAGACTATCAGGAGAATGGCTCTCTTCTCTCCTTCTGGGGCTTTTTCTCCAACATCAAAACTTCTTCTCAAAACTACCTATTCAAAACCTGCTCCATCTGTCCTTTGCCTTGCCTTTTATATTCGATTCCCCACCCACCAAGGGGTAGGGCTCAACGCCCTACTGATGTGGCCCAGTGAACACCCTAATCATAATTTAATCATGCCCAGATTAACAGATCAGATTACAAGCATGATCCAATAATATTTTTGGAATTCATGATTACATCAAACTGCCAAACGGCCACAAGTAGATACACAGAGGAGATACACAGAGAATCCTGTAGACCAGGAAGAGGGATGAGCCTGACAGTCTACAGCTGACCTTGTGAAGAGAACAGAGCAGCTGAGCCCAGAAGGAAACGATCCCCAGAGGAAGAGAGACGAGCCTTATGCCAGCCTACAGCTGAGATCAGAGGAAGCTGGGACCACGGAGCCTTAAGAGGAAAGAGGAAGGCTGAACCCTCGCAGACGTCACCCGCCATCTTGCATCAACATGTGGCAACAGACTTTGGGTACGAAAGTACCTCTTGATGTATCTTGAGTTGGACTCTTTAGGGTCTTGTAACTGTAAGCTTCTACCCCAGATAAATAGCCTTTATAAAAGCCAACAGATTTCTGTTACTTTGCATCAGCACCCCTTTTGGCTGATTAATACAATTAGACACAAACAAACAAAATTAGGGCATAGCCCCTGCCTTCAAGAAATTTAGTCTAGTGAGGCAGAGAGCGTCATGTTGCCTGGTCCTCAGGGTATCAAGTGGTGGAGCCCAGAGCCAGGGGTTCAGCCCAGAATTTGTCCTCTTCACACCATTATATGAACACATAATGAATCCCACCTGGATTTTATTCATGTTTATACCAATGTAGCCAGACATAATATAAATATATGTATAAGATGGAGGCCTAAGCCCTCGAAGGCAAAGTGTCCACAGCCCCCAGGAGTCCTGCTGCTGCCACCCTGGTTCCTGCCAGGGGCTCTGAGGGCCGGTCCAGCCGGGCACCTCTGAGAGATTGTGGAAAACATGCCTCTGCGCTGTCCTCTGTCTTAGTTTGCCAGGGTTGCTGTGACAAATGCCTCACACTGGTCGGCTTGAACAGTAGGACTTTATTGGCTCACAGTTTTAGAGGCTAGAAGTCCAAAATCGAGGTGCTGGCAAAGAACAGACAGGCACTTTCAAAAAATATCAACCACAGCAAATCCTGCTGAACCATAAGGAGGAGGGGTTGGGAGCAGTCCACCTTCTCAGAGGAGCCCCTCCACCCCTCAACCAGAACTTGCCCCTCTCTGTTAGTATAACTGATCTAGCTCATCTATTTCTTTTTGCAAACATTCATGTAAGCATAGCTTCCAAAATGCTTTGCTGACTATTATGGCATTTGATTTCACCCTACACCTAGGAGACGAGTGTGGCAGGCTGTGTATCCCAAAGATGGTCCCTCCCCCAATCTCTCTCTCCCACCCCACGTGCTGTGACCCCACCCCCTGAATCCGGCTGGGGCTCGAGGCTGCTCTTAGCAATAGAGTATGGTGGAAGGGACGCTCTGGGATTTGTGAGGCTGGTTAGAAGAGTGAGGCAGTTTCTGCTTGTCTCTCTTGCCCTCAGAGAAATGCACCTTTGGATCCCAGCCGCCATGCTGTGAGGAAGCCCAACAAGCCTGTGCCGAGAGACCACATGGAGAGGCCCAGAAGGAGAGGAGCAGGGCCCCCTGGCCACAGCCAACATCCACCACCAGGCATGCGAGCGAAGAGCCTTTCCATGGCTCCAGGCCCCAGCCAAGGCCCCCCACATCATGAAGTGAGGCAAGCCACCCCCCACCCCCTATCCGCATGCTCTGTCTGAATTCCTGACCCTCCTGGATCCATCAGCATAATAAATAGATATTTTATACTGCTAGGTTTGGGGATAATTTGTTGTACAGCCTTATTCATGAGAACAATAGGCAAGGCATCTTGCAGAAGTGGAAACAGAGATGCAGAGAGGTAGAGTGACTTTCCCAAGGTCACACAGCTGACTAGTGGCTGAGTCAAGGTTGAAACCCAGTTTCGCATCTAGAGGTTTGCTCCACCTACACATCAGTGTAGAGAACATTGGGCTAATTTCTTGGACCACAGACCAGTTCAGGGAGGTTATGTAATTACCCCAAGATCACTCAGCTTCCAAATCAAGTGCTTATCCTCTAACCAGGAAGCCAACTTCCCTGTTGGTGGTTTTCAGAAAAGTTTTCCTCTAGCACCAAATTTAAACCCCTTGCGGTGCATGTAAATTGCAATTGTTGATGACTGCCATAGTAAACAGTGCCTCAAACAGTGGCGCTCCCGAGGGCTCTAGAGACATCTAGACACTATAAGCAGGGCAGACGATCTTCGGAATTCAGCATCCTGTTGGTGGGCCTTACTTTGGAATTTATGCTCCCCAGAGTAACAGGGTTAGACTCATTTACAATTTTCCTACACATGGCTCTTCTGCCCCTTTTACTTGAACCTATAATTAGCACTATGCTTGTTAAATATATGTCCCAGAGACTTAAATCTTTGGTCTGTTCATGTGCCAGCTGGGCCCTGAATCTCAGCAGAGTTGCAACACCTGCTGTCCAGTTCACTGGACTCGCCCAGGACAAGGAGATGATGATGGACAATGCCCATCCCAAGGAACAGAGAGAGTCTGCAACTGCAGGCAAGATAGTTCCATCCATCTGCCCCAAGGGATCTAAGTCCCCTCTCAATTAGAAACAGAGTGGGCATCACCATCCCAGAATCCTCAAGATTGGGGAATGAGCAATGGACTAAAGTAGACTATTATTCTACTATAGACTTATTATTCTAGCAATAGAAGAACTTTTATTACTGATATAAAGGCAGTGGCCACCAGAGATTCTGAGGGGAGGGAGAGGGAAGAATAGGTGTAACATGGGGGCATTTTCAGGACATTGGAATTGTCCTGCATGACATTGCAATGATGGATACAGGCCATTTTACGTTTTGTCATAACCCATGAAGTTGTACGGGGCAGAGTGTAAACTATAGTCCACGGTTAGTAGCAATGCTTCAGCATGTGTTCATCAATTTTAACAAATGATACACACTAATGAAAGATGCTGTTAATGTGTGAAAGTGTGGGAGGGGGAGAGGGTGGAGCATATGCGAGACCCCTATATTTTTTATGTTAAATTTATGTAATCTAAAGCTTCTTTAAAAATAAAATAAATTTAAAAATGAAAAAAAGATTGCAATTGTTGAAGAAAAGAAAATCTCCAAAATATGGGGCTGCTCTGGGAAATGGGAGATCGTGGCTGGCTCCACACACATCTTGTGGCTGTGGAGCTGGACACAAAGTAGGTGTGCTTATTGCAATCCATTTGTGTGTCCCACCCAGTATGGACTATATGAGCCCCATATGGACCCATATGGATCCCATGGCCCCTGTATGGACCATATGGACCAGTACAGACCTGTATGGACCATATGCACCCATATGGTTCTCATGGACCCATAGAGACCACATGGATCTGCACAGACCTCATGGCCCATGTGGACCACATGGATCTGTGTAGACCACATGAACCCATCTGGACTCCATGGACCCATCTGGACTCCATGGACTCATATGCCCTCGTGGACACTGTATGGACTGTATGGGCCCATATGGACTGCATCACCCAGGCTCCCTTACGCTCTGCTTTCCTGGTGGGTTTAGCCAATGGAAGGCTCCAACAGGTGATCAGAGGGTGGGAGAAGAGACAGCGGTGCCCCCACCGGTGCCCCCCATCCACACCCAGCCCCACAGTGCCGATGTCTCTCCACGCCCACAGCTCTTCTCTAAGCAGCTGCCCCCCCAAGCCCACTCCCTCCTCCTCCCCTTTAGGCTGTGCTTTCCCTCTAGGGAAGAACCTTCCTTGCCTCTTCCTGCTCCGGTGGCTGCCACCTTTCCTTGGTTTGCAGCCACATCCCTCCAATCTTCAAGGCCAGCACGTTCCGATCTCTCTCTGCTTCATCTTTGCATGGCTTGCTTCTCTCTGTGGGCAAAAATCTCCCCATGCCTCTCGCTTATAAGGATCCATGTTAATCCAGGATAATCTATCTCAAGATCCTTAATTTAATCACACCTTCAGGTGTCCTTTTGTGCCATATAAAGTACATCCTCAGGTTCCGGGCTTACTCTGATATCTTTTGGGGGCCACCGTTCAGCCTGCCCTGGGGTCCCCCCATGCAGGGCCCTAGGTTTCCCAGCATTTCTTTAACTCACCCACATCCCTGTAGATTGTCCCTCCCTCAGTGTCCTCAAAACCTCAGTGGCCTGTCCCTGCTGGGACCCTGACTGGCAGTGTCCCTGCCTGCCTGTCAGGCAGATTTCCCTGCACTTAGGCTCCCTGGCTTTTCTACCTTCCTCTGGGTTTGAACCCATGTGTGGATTTGTTGAGCAGGGTCCTGCTGGCAGGAAGACAGGCTTCCGTTTCCCTAATGGGCAAAATCAGGAATAAGTTCCAGCCACTGTGCACCAGGCCAAGTTAGGCACCTGTCCCTGGGATTAGGGCAGCGTGTGGGCAGCATCCTGCAAACTGCCGCCTCTGCCCGTTCGGCATCCCAGAGGTTTGCCTTGCCCTTCGGCCGCCCTGCAAAGGCTCATACACGGTCCTCTGGCTCTGCCTTCTGGCCCAGCTGCAGAATTGCAGGCAGCTTTTCTAACTGGGCAGCACAAAGATCAGGCGCGCAAAGATGCCTCACCCTATAAGGAAGAGGGAAAAGGGGATGGAGTGTTGGGGGACATGGTCGGCATTTTGCAAGAACACTAAGAGACAAAAAGCCATAACCGGCAAGGAGACATCGAGCCGAACCTGACCGTTCAACGAGCAGCTGGTATGCCGCATGGCGTAGTGGACAGAGCGTGGACGCAGAATCCTTGCCCAATCCTTCCTGGCTGTGCTTTGGTGTCTTCATCTGTAAAATGGGGTCAGTGATTGTACCAACATCACTGGGTGATTGTGAGTTTTAAATGAGCAAGTCCACCTGAAGCTCAGCCAATGCCAGACACATCAAAATGTGGCGGTTGCATCATTGGCACTATGCCAGGCAGGGTGACTATATTACTGCTAATCCTCACCGCTGCCCTGGAAGGTGGGTATACTGGTCTATTTCACAGGTGAGGGCTCGAGACTCAGAGAGGGTGACTGGCTTACACAACAGGAAGGGTCAGAGATGGGATTTGAACCCTGTTCTCTTCCCCTCCTCTGCCCGTGCTCTTTCCAGGACTCCATGCCATGATTCAGGACAGACCTCACATGGATTGGGGTGACTTCTCTGAGGACAAGACATAAAGCAGAGACCTGAGAGATGAGCTGAACTTGTTGGGTGAAGGGAGAGCTCAGCATGCACAAAGGCCCTGAGGTGGGAATGAGGCTTGCACGTTAGAGAAACAGAAACCCAGTGTGGCCAGAGCAGAGTGATCGATGGCTGGACCTCACAGGACCTGGAGGCCAAAGTCCAGGAAGTGAATGCTCTCTTCAAAGCAGGCCTTGATGATTCTCTTTTTGTGAGGAGGCATCTTGCTTGCAGCACAGCTGTAAAATAATAATAATAAAAGGAATGTTCTCCCCCATCCCACCCCCACATCATCCTGCTGAGGCCCCCTGTGAGCATCACAGCCAGCCTGGATTAAGCAGGCACTGGGGTTTGGAACCTCCAGAACTGGGGAGAAGACCCTGTCCGGCTTGACTTCTTAGACTGAGACGACTTTTTCCCCAGCCATAGTCTGCTGGATGAGTGGTTGGTGAATTCTTCTGTGTTTCCAGGTGACTGTTTATGGTTTGCCATCAAAAGCAGGAGGGACCCCCACATCCCCAGTGTTTCAGCCCCCAGCAGAGCCTATGTGGGCCATGGCTCAGCTGCCACCCGCTCTCCGTGCAGGTGTGGGGGTGGCTGGTGAACACCTGGCCTCCTGGATCCC
Source organism: Cabassous unicinctus (assembly GCA_029593785.1). Taxonomy (NCBI): domain Eukaryota; kingdom Metazoa; phylum Chordata; class Mammalia; order Cingulata; family Chlamyphoridae; genus Cabassous; species Cabassous unicinctus. Next base: position 5,171 of record JAQZBX010069268.1, on the reverse strand, counting down.
TGAAGCCTTCTCTGCAGGTGCCTGGGAGCAGGGGGCTGCTCCTCCCAGGGGCTTCTGGGGCCACAATGACAGTGTCAGGTGGTGACACCCAAGGGCAACAATCCCCAGGACCCCCCTCACTGCCCCTACACTCTGACTCCCAGGGGTGACCACAGGAAGGGAGGACCAAGAGGGGGCTGAGACCTGGCCTTGGTCTCAACTCTGTTATCTTGTCTCCTTCTCACTGGGCCTGAGCTTCCCTGCATGTCAACGGAAGGGAAGAAGTTTGCCCCAAGACTGAAATTTACTCTCTCTGGCAAAATTTGTTAAAAATGATTAGATTACTTATTAATGACAAAGGGTACAGAGGCGGAACCTGGCAAATCAACCTCGACCAGGTGATCAAAGTTACTGCCACCCATACGGGGATGAATTGACTTTATGTCCCTCCCAATACAAGGCATTGCAAAAGACACCACGTGACTTCTGTGGCATTGCTGTCCCCAAAATATAATCTTGGGGATATCAGTCTGACCCAAATGGGGAGAAATTCTAGAAAACAACTGGCCTGTAGCCTTCAAACACATCAAGGTCACGGAAGACAGAGAGACCATGGAAATATTACAGATGAAAGGAGTCTAAAGAAATGTGAAAAGTGGTTCCGCTGTGTAATCTGGAATTGAGTCATGGATCAGGGAAAAAGTTGACGATTGGGACATTTGATAAAGTTTGAATATGGTCTATTAGATAGAAGTCTTGTATTGATGTTTCATTTCCTGATTTCTTGGACTGAATTGTTATGTGTCAGATAAACACTGAAGCGTGTCAGGGAAGGCGCACGATGGCTTCACTGTACTCACAAATGGTTTCATTATAACAATAATACATAAAGAGAGAAATTAATCAAACGGGGCAAATGATCATATTCAGTGAATCTGCATTGCACTTTTTTTCAATAAAATTTTTTAAAAACTATAGTGAGAATACACTAAAGTGTATTCTTGGATGCTGCTCTTTAGGAGCATTACCATATTTAATTTTCACCACATCCCTAGGAGCTGGGTCCCACTATACTCTATTTTATAAAAGAGAAAACTGAACTTCAGAGATAAGTCATTTGCCAGGAATTGTCCAGCCTGTATGTGGCAAGCAAGGATTATTTTTCTTTATTAGAAAAGTTGTGGGTTTATAGAAGAATCATGCATAAAATAAGGGATCCCCAAATATCACCCTATTATTACTAACGTGTTGCATTGGCATGAACACTTGCTGCAATTGATGATAGCACACATTTATAATTGTACTGTTAACTATATAGGCCACGGTTTAACTTACGGTTCACTGTTTGTGTAGTTACATGGATTTTTTTAAAAATTGTTATCACATTACATAACATTTCCCCTTTTAATCACATTCAGGTATCTATTTCAGTGCTGTTAATTACACTCACAGTGTTGTGTGACCATCGCCATCCACTGCCTAAGCATTCCCGTCATTCCACATAGGAATCCTGTACATTTTACACCTTAACTTCCCATTCCCTATCCCCACCCAGTCCCCTGCTAATCTATATTCTGGATTCTGACTCTATGAGTTTGCTGATTCTAATTATTTCAAGTCAGTGGGATCATACACTACTTGTCCTTTGGTGTCTGTTTATTTCACTCAGTATGAGGTCTTTAAAGTTCACTCATGTTGTTGCATGCATCAGAACTTCATTCCTCTTTATGGCTCGATAATATTCTATTGTACATATATACCACATTTTACTTATCCATTCATAAGTTGATGCACACTTGGGTTGTTTCCATCTTTTGGCTGTTGTGAATAATGTCGTTATGAACATCAGTGTGCAAATATCTGTTCAAGTCCCTGCTTTCAGTTCTTTTGGGTATATTCCTAGTAGTGGGGTTGCCAGGTCATATGGCAGTTCTATGCTTAGCTTTCTAAAGAACCGCCAAACTGTCTTCCGCAGCGGCTGCACCATTTTCCATTGCCACCAGCAATGAATGAGTGTTCCTATTCCTCCACATCCTCTCCCACACTTATTCTCCATTTTTAAAAAATAGCAGCCATTCTAAAGGGTGTGACATGATATCTCATTACAGTTTGTGTTTGCATTTTCCCTAATTACATGTGCTTTCTGGACATTTATAAATCTTCTTTGGAGAGATGTCTATTCAAGTCTTTTGCCCATTTTTAAATTGGGTTGTTTTCTTTTTGTTGTTAAGTAGAAAGGTTTCTTTATATATACTGGATATTAACCTTATATCAGATATATGATTTCCAAATATTTTCTTTCATTGTGTAGCTTGTCATTTTACTTTCATGATAAAGTCCTTTGAGGTGTAAAAGTTTTTAATTTTGATGGGCTCCCATTTATCTATTTTTGCTTTTGTTGCTTGTGTCTTGGGTATAAAGTCTAAGAAACCACTGCCTAAAAAAAAGATGCTTCCCTACAATTTCTTCTAGGAGTTTGATAGTTCTGGCTCTTATATTTATGTCTTTGATCCATTTTGAGTTGATTTTTGTGTAAGGTGTGAGGTAGGGGTCCTCCTCCTCCTCCTTTTTGTTTTGCAAATGGAGATGCAGTTTTCCCAATACCATCTGGACACACAACCCATCACACCTGGATTGAAATTCTGGCTCTATGACCTCCGAGCTGTGTGCCTTTTGCACTGCCTTTAACCTCTCTTAACAACGACAAAAAAGGATGAGAGCACATCCTCACAACACTGTGGTCATGCCAGTCACAATGCAGAGCTCCAATTCTTCCTCCCCAACTTGATATGAAGCCTTGCCTTAACCCCCTTGTCTACCCTAACTCTCCCTAAGTGTCAATTTCCAGCTTCCAAGGTTCACCATCTACAGGAAGTCTTCCCTGATAGCACTCTGAGCTGCCATGATCAGACTGACTTTTAGAAAAAGCTTCTATTAGTAAAATAGTTGTTACCTACAATGTCTTTGGGCATCACCCTTTCCTCTTTAAATGTCCCAAGCCCCCATCCCATGTGCCTTGAGAAATCCAGCTCCATCCTCAATATTTCTTTTAGTAAACAAGTTAGAATTTTTAAATACATAAAACAGGTACTCAGCAACAATTGCCTTTCTTTTCCCCTGCTATCCTGTTCTCCTTGCTGGAGAACCATTACCCATTTTTTGTCTGCCCCTCCAGTGCTAGCCTAGCACAGAGGTCAGCAAACATTTTCTGCAAAGGACCAGAGAGTAAATATATTTGGCTTTGGGAGCCACAGGGTCTCTGTTGCAACCACTCAACTCTGCCATTGTAGCATGAAAGCAGCCAATGACAACACGTAGATGAATGAGCATGGCCGTGTTCCAATAAAGCTTTATTTATGGACACTGAAATGTGAATTTTGCATCATTTTCATTGGATACAAAATATTATTCTTCTTTTCATCTTTTATCCCCAACTATTTCAAAATGTAAAACCCGCTCTTAGCTTGTGGGGTCATACAAAAACAGGTGGGGGCCCGGATCTGGTCAACTGCAAATAGGAGCAAACATATACAGCAAATATGTATACATATATATATATCCTATTTTTTTCCACACCAAAGGTAGCATATTTCTGCACCTTATTTTTTTTCCCTTTATAATATATTTGGCTATCATTCCAGTTCTATAAATACAGAGCTGCCACATGCTTTATTTTTCATTTTCAAATCTTTTTTTTAAACTTTTAATAAACTTTTTATTTTAGAATAGATCATGGTGTACAGAACAGTTGCAAGACTATTACGAGAATTCCCTTATGCCTCGCCCCACTTTCCCCTATTATGAACATTACTATGGTCCATTTGTCACAACTAATGGACCAATATTGATTGATTCGTAACTAAAATCCACACTTTCTTCGAATTTCCTGGGTTTTTACTTACTGTCCCCTTCTATCCCCAGGATCCCACCCGGGACATCACATTCTGTTTCATCCTCACATCCCGTGGGCTCCTTGTGGCTGTAGCAGCTTCTCAGACTTTCCTTGTTGTTGAGGACACTGGCAGTTTTCAGGAGTGCTGGGCTCGTAGTTTGTAGAATGCCACTCTCTTGGGGTTTGTCTGATGTTTTTCTCATGATGAGACTGGGACTGTGGGGTTTGGTGAGGAAGGCCCCAGAGCTGGAGCCCCCTGCTCATCACATCCCATCAAGGGTGCAGGCTATCCGCATGACTTAGCACTGTTGATGTTGACCTTGAACCCTGCTGAGGTCGTATTGGCCAGGCTTCTCCACTGTAACAGTGATCTTTCTCCCTCTTTCCATACCGGCTGCTTTGGAAGGAAGTCACTATAGAAAGGAGTATCTACATAACTTATTTGGCATTCTCCTGCATGGGAGATTTGTCTTTGCACCCAACCCCCCCATTTATTTATTTATCCAATCATTTATATCAGCGTGGACTCGTGTATTTATTTTATACTTTGGGTTATCATCCCACACCAGGTTATTTATTTTGTTGCTCAAACTGTTCCAGCTTTGGCCCCCCGGCAGCTCCTTCAGCTGGCTCCTGTGTCCTTCTGACACACCCCATCATTTTGTTCTTTGAGCACTTTCCTACTTTCTCACACTACAAGATTCTCCAGGCTCTTTTTGTAGAGTCCCTGCCCCAGCCCTAGGAACAGCCATTTCTCCTTTTCTCTGAGGAGCCCTGGTTCCTTTTATTAGAAAAGGCAGCACCCAGATCTTGGTTTTTGATACCATTCTCTTTTTCAATATCTGTAGGATATCTTATCCATTGTTTCACCAGCTTCCTGTGGATGGGTGTACCGGCTATCGCCAGTCTTTCGTTATTACAGACAATGCTACAACGAATATCAACGTGCTGATGTGTTTCCCACACGGGTGAGCGTATCTGAAGCATACATTTCTACAAGTCCTCCCCCGCGTTTCTGAATTCTGCCGAGCAGGGCTGGGGGGGACAAGATAGGATCATTCCTCCCAGTCACGTCTCACTCCAAATTAAGCTGAATTCTTACTTTCTCAGCTCACGCTGTGGCTGTCGTCTCTCTGCCCTGTTTCCTGCCAGACTGGGAGCAGTCCCTTCTTCCCTCTCTGAAGCCCTCTCGCATTGGTTGCCCATGAACATGTGTACAGAGGTTTGATGTGATGGAGGCTCAGGAAAGAACTTCAAACTGAACGTCCTGTGTCAGTGTGTTAAGCCAGGTGCTGGGCCA
>JAQZBX010069267.1:0-15601 GCA_029593785.1 Cabassous unicinctus | reverse complement strand
AATGTACATGGTCATGTTTTCATATCTGTACTCAATTGAAAAAGAATGAATCCAAGAAAGGAACATATCTATCTTATTAAAAAACAGGTGACTTTATTTTCCATTAGATGTGGCCTCCTCATGTACTCTGTCACTCAGAAGCTCCTCTGGCATGTCCTTCAAAGCAGCGAGGGGACATAGAAATTGTCAGTAAATTGGGGGTTCAGCTCACACATTACTCAGGGAATGTTACTTTACTGGTACAAGGATGGGTCTAGAGTGTATAGAAGTTGTTGGCTAATAAGCAGGGACTGAGGTGCAACCGAACCTTCCTTCATGGAAGAAAAAACCAAGGAGAGGAGCAAGAAAGAAATAAGAAATAGACTTTTTGGTTTTGTAGTTAAAGACAAATCATATTAATGTAAAATACTCAGAAAATGGTCCTGTGGTTCTGTGCTACACAAAGATTCAATGACTGAAACCTATTTCTCCTCTTGCCCATTTTGAAGCCCAGATAAATTGCCAATATCTTTATTTCTTTTTAAGATGCTTAGATTACATGAATGTTATGCAAAAATTACAGGGATTTCCATGTTCCCCACCTCCCACACCTCCCATAACATCCCACATAAACATCTTTCATTAGTGTGGCACATCACCTGCAATGGATATACACATCCTGGGGCTTTGCCACTAAGCATGGATCATAGTTCACATTGTAGACCACACTCTCTCCCACACAATTCTGCATGTTATATGCTGATGTAAAATGGCGTATATCTGTCATTGCAATGTCACTCAGGATAATTCCCAAGTCCTGAAAAAACACCTGCATAACAACTGCTTTATCCTTCCCTGCCCCAAAAGCATCCAGAGGCCACTGGCTCCACATCACTGCTGTAATTTCTTCCATTGTTTGAATCACATTTTGTCTACAACAGAGTACCATTAAGTCCACTCTAGTCCATAGGTCTTCCCCCAATCCTGAAGAGATTGGGATGGTGATGTTCACTCCACCTCCAAATGAGAGGGGGCTTATATCCCATGGATACAGTGGATGGGATTATCCTGCCTGCAGCTGCAGGCTCTCTCCATTCCCTGGGATGGCAATTGTCCATCGTTGCCTACTCACCAGGTGACTTGGGTGAGTCCATTGAGCTGTAGAGTAGGAGTTGCAACTCATCCAAGATTCCTGGCACAGCTGGCACATGGACAGGCCAGAGGCTCCAGTCTCTGGAAGTACACTTACAAACTCCAGCCTCACATATAGGTTTGAATAGAAAGGACTGATGGACCATGTGCTGAGAGGACTAATTTGAGTCCAACTATGTCACTCTCAGGAGCACAGGTTACAGTGGAGAGACCACTGATAAAGCATCAATCTCTGGAGCTATCCCGCCTTATATAGGACCTGGGTGTCTCCAGTGCCTTCAGGAGTCCCTCTGTTTGGGATGATATCCACTGTAGTGTTCTATGAGATCCTAAACTTGAAACTTAGCCTACTGTTATGGGGTGCCTAAGGGTTGCCACCTGAGAGCCTCCTTGTTGCTCAAATTTGGCCTCTTTCTAAGCCAAAGTCAGCATATGAATGCATTACTTTCCTCCCAGCATGGGACATGACTCCCGGGGATGAACCTCCCTGGCAACGAGGGATTAACACCAAGTGCCAACTGGCAATATGCCTGGAAAAATACCATGAATTAAAGGTGGGAAAGGTAGACAAATGAGTTCATGTGGCTAAGAGACTTCAATGAGAGTCGGGAGGTCATCCCAGAGGTAATGCTTATGTACACCTCAGTAGGATGACATAGAATGCCAGTGTCTTTTCAATATCATCTAAGATCATTTCTGCTGACATTGCATTTTTCTCCTATGTTATACAGGATTTTTAAAAAGTATTGAGGTAACATTTAAATAACATAAAATTTGCCATTTAAACCATTTTTTTTGGTATACAATTCAGTAGGATTAATTATATTTACCATATTGTGTCACCATCACTACCAGCCATTTCTAAAACTTTTTCATCATACATACATAAACTCCATATGTAGCACTCCATTCCCCCTGACCCAATAACTTCAAATCTGCTGAGAAGTCTTTCTGAATTTGCTTATTCTAGAAATTTAAGTAGAATCATACAATAGTTGTTATTTTGAGTTGATATTATTTCACTTAGCATAATGTTTTCAAGGTTTATTCATGTAGTAGCATGTACCAGAACTTCATTATTGTTTATGGCTGAATAATCTATTATTTGTATAGGACACATTTGGGTTATTTGAACTGTTTGGTTATGGTGGGTAAGCTTCTAGTGGCATTGGTTTACAAGTAAATGTTTGGGTCTCTTTTAATTTCTAATATACCTATTAGTGAAATTGTAGGTCATAGAGTAATCCATTAAATTTTTGAGGAACTGCTATGCTCTTTCCACAGTGGCTGTAAAATTTTTCATTCCCACTAGCAATGTATGAGGGTTCCTATTTATTCACATCCTAACACTTGTCATTTTATTTTTATCTTTTTATATTCACTGTCTTAGAGTAACTCATCTTCACATGTATTTCCCTAATAAACAATGACTTTGAATACCTTTTCTTGTGTTTATTGGTAATTGGTATATCCTCTGGAGAATTACCTATTCAAGTCCTGTGTCCATTTTTAATTGAGTTGCTTTTCTTTTTGTTGTTGAGTTGTAGGTGTTTTTCATACATCCTTGCTATTAAACCCTTACTTGAAGTATGATTTGCAACTATTTCTGTATGTTCTTTTCACTTTCTTGATAATGTCCTTTGAGTCACAAATATTTTGACTTTTGATGAAGTTCACTTCTATTTTTTGTTGTTGTTGAACAATTAATTCCTTACCTCAGTTTTTCCACCTGAGGAGTAGGATAGTCAGTCAACCATGCATATGTCTATGAATGAGTTAATGTACATAAAGTGTGCAGAGTAAATGCTCAGGAAGGTTAACTAAAGGTGCAATGTCTTGCCTGAGATCTCACAACTTAATAAGACCCAAAGTTGGGTTCACACCTGGGAGTGAAAACTTCAAAGTCCGTGCCCTTTCCATGAAACACAGCTACTTTGCCAATAAACAACCACTTTATTTTAATCCTTTCCCATTTTTGAATGAATCAGACAAAGGTGTGAAAAAATCCTGTTGGTGATTGCCTGAGTAGGGAAGATTTTTCTCCTGAATAAACCAGTTGCCTGACTGTTCAACAGAAAATTTGTGCCCCAAAACCTATGAAATCATATTATCTTGTATTATTTTTTTATCTTAAATTTAAGTGCCTCTCAGAAATGGTATAGAGAGTTGTGAGCCAGTGCCCAAAAGGGGAAAATCTATGATAAGGTTGAAAGGTGTATTTGTACAGTGGATGGGCATTACAGTGGTGCACTGATGCTATTGGGATGTATGGTGCTGATTTTGAGGGGGATAGAGTAGGGGGGTGGGTTGTACACTGTCCATGGAACTGGGGGGAGGATCAGGTTAACTCGGAATTTGCAGGTAATGTCGTTAAAACTACAATGTTGGGAATATTCTTTTGGCAAATAAAGCAGGTGGAGGGTTACTTGTTTAGGGTGTTGGATGAGCTGGCATGTGGGACAGGGCACACCTGGGGCAGTCTTCTAGGGAGTCTGTGAGTGTTCATCCTGTCATAGTGAATGGGAGGTACTGAACTCCCATCCTAGAGAGTCCTGCTATATTCTTAAATAGAGGAGTGGGAGTCTCTTGAGAGAAAAAGCAGTGCCTAATGATGGAGGACAGGCCACTATGTCAGGTTCTCAATGTTGTTGTACGTAACTCTGAATCTTGTTCTTCAAGGAGTGAAGCTTGGTGGTTGCCATGCATCCTTAGGGGAGGGGGAAGGAGGAATATAATAGATGGAGCATGGGACATTTTCGGGACATTGCAGTTGTTCTACATGACCTTGTAATGATGGATACAGGCCATGTTAAATTTCATCAAAATTTATGAAAGTTGTGGTTCAAATTGTATGCCATCATGTAAATCATTGACCATGGTTAGTAACAATGCTTCAATATTTGCACATCAATTATAACAAATGTACTATCCACATGTAAAATATTATTAATAAAGGAAATAGAAAAAATGGGGGTTGTTGTGTATATGGAAATCCCCTATATTCCCTACGTGACTTTTCTTTAACTTAAAGTTTCTTTGAAGATAATGTTTTTTTGGTACTTTACTTGTTATTTTTAAAACTATCATTATTATTTCATTTTCTTATTAATTTTATTTGGTTATTTTGTTGACTTCATATTTGAAGAATTTTTGGATCCCAGAAGGGTTACAACTCTGGCAGAGGAAGATCATTGGTGCAGGGTGTCAGTGATGGGGGGTGTTTGAGAGGAGGTTCACCTGGGACATATGTATATGGCATAGGAATGAATTTAAGTATTCCTGGATCATTGCCAGAGTGGGTGGAGATCCACACAATACCCGAAAGAATATTGAATTCCTATCCTTGGAAGTTCTGCCACATTCTCTAATGGGACAAGAAAAATCTCCCAAGTACAGGGCAAGTGACTAGTGAGGAAGGATGGACCATGGATGGGCCTTGATATTGATGATGGTACTTATGAATCTTTTTGTTAGAAATTGAAATTTAGTTTAGTATTATAGGCTGGCTCAGAGATACCTGCTTAGAACCTCCTTATTACTCAAATATGGCCTCTTTCTAAGCCAAACTCAGCATATCAATGCATTAACTTCCCACTGACATAGGACATGACTCCCGGGAGTGAGGCTTCCTGTCACTGAGGGATTACTACCAAGCACCAACTAGCAATGCAAATGGAAAAATAACTTGACAAAAAAGGGAAAGTGTGAAGACAAATGAATTTATATGGTTGATACTTCAAAATGAGTCAGAAGGTCATTCCAGAGGTCACAGTTATGCTCATCTCAGCAGGATCTCATTGACTGCCATGGTAAATATTGCTTCAAATAGCAAGGCTCCTGAGGGCTCTGGAGACATCCAGACACTATAGGCAGGGCTGACAGCTCAAGAGTTTGGTGCACTGCCCCTGGGCTCTACTTTGGAATTTATGCTCCCCAGGGTGACAGAGTTGGCCACAGTTGTGATTTCCCTACACATGACTCTCCTGCCAATTCTATTTGAACCTATAGGAAGTACTAGAGTTCATAGGTTTATGTCCAAGAGACTTAAACTTTTGGACTTTCCATGTGCCAGTTGGGCCCTGAATCTCAACAGAGTTGTAACACCTAGTCTCCAGTTCATTGTACTCATTGAGGACAACTAACAAAAAGAAGATGATGAACAAAGACCATCCCAAAGAACAGAGTGTCTACAACTACAAGCAAGATAGTCCTATCCATCTGCCCCATGGGATCTAACCCCCTCTCAATTAGAGGCAGAGTGGGCATCACCATCCCAGAACCATCAGGATTGGGGAATGAACGATGGACTAGAGTAGACTCACTGTTTTCTACTATAGACAAGGTGTTTCTAGTAATGGTAGAAATTTTATCTTTGATGTGGAGGCAGTGTCCTCCAGAGGTTCTGAGGGGAGGAAGAAGGAAAAATAGGTAGTGTCTCAAAGTGATAAATCCTACAGCCATACCACCCTCAATGTGCCCGATCTCGTCAAAGTGATAAGTTGTCATGTCATAAAAATACCATAGTTTAGCTTTTTGAAAGAGCTCCAGATTAAAAATCAGAACTGAGTAAGGTTTCCAATGATGCCAACACCTAAAATGGAAAATCGTTCCTCTTAGTGTGTGGGTGGGGAGGGAAAGGTTGGGAGTTGGAGATGTTTTGAAATTTATACTTTATTGGCGTTGCTCCTGCAAAGCAGGTTATAGGGTGCTTGAAAGAACGATTTAAATATTTATTAATGGGCAATTATCAAAAGGCTCTAGAATTAACTGGAAAAATTCTAAAGAAAAAGAGTAATAAAATAACTATTGATCAATGTTCTAATCCACTTGACTTAAACGTGAAGTAGCAAAAAATAAAAGGAAGAGAAAATTTTCAGTAAAAACAAGAATTTTCACAATAAAGTTTATGGTAACTGACTTGGGGAAAGAAAATAAAATTAGACCCGTTCTAAAACAAGAAATATTTCCTTAGAGCAGGACATTGAGAGACAGATGGAAATTTAATCCCATACACAGGCTCTCTAATCTAATCTCAATATGATTGTTGTTCTTATAAAGTGGAAAAGGGACAAAGACACAGACACACCACAGAGAAGGCTCTGTGAAGATGGATCTGAAACTGGAGTTATGCACGTCTAAGTGGTGGACACCAGAGGCTGTCAGGTACCACCAATATCTAGGAAAAGAAAAAGAAAGGTTCCTCCCCTGGAGCCTTTGCCAAGAGCATGGCCCTGTGACACCTTCATTTCAGACTTCTAGCCTTCAGAACTGTGAGAGAATAAATTTCTTTTGTTTTAAGAGGCCAAGATTTTGGTACTTTTATGGCGGTCCTAGAAAACTAATACAGTACCTTTCCTGTTATGGAATGCAACAGAACAAAGGACCATTCTGGGTATTCACCCCAGATTTCTTCAACTAATAAATCTAATAAGTTGTTGATGAGATATAAGTACTGTTTAATATAAGTGATGGCATCTTTTTTCCAATGCTTACCCAAATGAGGAGAGAGGTTGGGCAGGTGAGGGAAGGAACAGGTAATTTTCTATTGTCCTGAATGGAGAAATTTTCATGACCCCCAGCTTGATAGAAAAATCAGAAAAATGTAGATGAGAATAAGAACAAAAGTAGAGAAGAGGTTCGCACCACTGAATGTCAACTTGGAAGGGAACTGAAAAAAGGATTAAGAAGTATGTTATGAAGAATGCAGCCATCCCATTGGAGGAGCAGCATTCTAAAGGCAATTATGAGCAGCAGTTCAGGCTTACCATTTTTAAAGAGTATTTGGAATGAAGAGGAGACCTTTCCTCCCTGCATCCAGCTCTGTATAACCACATAAATGAATGAATATAGATAAAAGCCTTAGAAAAATGATGATGCAACATGAGTGCTACATAAATGTTGAATTAATACTTCTGGAAGGCTATGATAAAATTTTTTTTTTTATTGTGGGTAAAAATCAAAATTTTCACAATACATACCAATATTTGTAAAATGATATATAAATACATATGCATATATGTGCATTTGTTTACATAAATGTTATTATATATATATATTTAAAGGTGCTTAGATTACCTAAGTATTACTCAGAAATTACAGGGATTCCCATGTTCCCCACGTCCGACACCTCCAACAACATCGCACACCACCATCCTTCATCTGTGTGGCACAACACCTGCAATGGATATACACATCTTGGGGCCTTGCCACTGAGCATAGACCACAGTTCACAACATAGACCACACTCTCTCCCACACAATTCTGCATGGTATATGCTGATGGAAAATGGCCTACATCCGTCGCCACAATGCCACTCAGGACAATCCCCAAGTCCAAAAAAAGCCCCTGTATTTCAACTGCCCCTCCTCTCCCTGCCCCAAAAACGTCCAGTGGCCATTAAAAAAAAAAGGTTTTAATATCAGGTGGGAAAGGTGGAGGGAGGTTGGGTATGTGGGAGTCTCTAGTATTTCATGTGTGACCTTGCTGTGAACTAAAACTTCTTTGAAAAGTAAATCGAAATTTGGGAGACACTGGGAAATGGGAGGGGGAAGGTGTCACGGTACACTGGACATTTGATAATACAGTGATAAAAGGAAAAAAGAATAATTTCTTTTAAAAAAGAATTTTTTGCATGTTTTTTTCCCATTTTTTCGAATGTCTGAATCTGCTAATTATATTTCATTTTTAGTTTAGTTTCTTTTTTCTTCTTCTGAGTTTCCTTGTACTTATCTTTGCATTTAAATTTATCATTATTATTTCTTTTTCCTATTAATTGCATTTTGTTATTTTATGGGCTTCATGTTCAAGGAAGGTTTAGATCACAGAAGGGTTACAAGGGGGGCTGCAGAGGATCATTGTTAGGGGTTGTCTGGGACGGGGGATTCATGGGAGTAAGTCCATCTGAATATACATGAAAGATATATAAAATTTTTCAAATGATCAAGGCATGGGGTATGGTCACGGTGGGTAGAGAATTACTTAATAAATGAGGGAATCTGAATTTCCAGCCTGGAGAGAACTGCTACATTCCCCAAGGGAGCAGCAACAGTCCCCTGTGTGCAGAGGCAGTGTCTGACAAAAGAGGATGGCCCACTGGTGGGTTCTTGTTATTGAGAAATAGCCTTATGAGTATTTGCTCTTGTAATTGAAACTTAACCTACTGTTATGGGGTGCCTAAGGGTTGCCACCTGAGAGCCTCCTTGTTGCTCAAATGTGGCCTCTCTCTAAGCCAATTTCAGCATATGAATGCATTACTTTCCCCCCAACGTGGGACATGACTCCTGGGGATGAACCCCCCTGGCAACAAGTGATTAAATCCAAATGCCAACTGGCAACACGATTGGAAAAAGACCTTGAATAAAAGGGGCAAAAGGCAAACAGAAATGAGTTCAGGTGGCTAAGAGACTTCAAAGAGAGTCGGGAGGTCATCCCAGAGGTAATGCTTATGCACAACTCACTAGGATCCCATAGAACACCAAAGTGGATATCACCCAACACAGAGGGACCCCTGAGGGCCCTGGAGACCAACAGGTCCTATATAAGTGGGGATAACCCCAGAGATTGATGCCTAATTAGTGGGCTCTTCATTGGAATTTGTGCTCCTGAGAGTGACAGAGTTGGACTCAAATAAGTCCTCCCTGTACATGGTCCATCAGTCCCTTCTATTCAAACCTATATGTGATGCTGGAATTGTTAGGTGTACTTCCAGAGACTGAAATCTCTGGCCTACCTATGTGCCTGGAATCTCGATGGAGCTGCAACTCCTTCTCTACAGCTCAATGGACTCATCCAAGTAACCTGGCGAGGACACGATGATGGGCACCGGCCATCCCAGGAAATGGAGAGGGCCTGCAGCAGCAGACAGGATAAAACCATCCACCATATCCTCATGATAAAAGCCCTCTCTCACTTAGACGTGGAGTGGGCATCACCATCCAGTCCTCTCAGGATTGGGTGAGGAGCCAGTGGCCACTGGACGTTTTTATGATAAAACTTAACAGTTGTTACATCCAGAGGCAGAGTCTGGGAGACTGTAGAATATGGAAGGAAGCACACTTAGATTTCTATGTACCTTGTCTGGTATCTTTTCAGTTTTCAGCAAAGATATTAGTTTTATTGCTATTATTATGCAGAAAATGTCTTCTCCAAAAGGGTGACAGAAATCAAATATTTTCCATTGCCTATGCTTCACAGCGTAATGAATTCCGACTGGGTGGGGTGAGGACGGACTTTTGTGCTTTTTGATGTTTGTGGCCTCAGTAGAAAGGCTCACTGGCTGGGGGTGGCTTGACAGGAGGAGTGGAAATCATCTAGGTTAACATTAACTGTGTCTGTGGGTTGAAGCTGGATTTTAGCTGGAATGTCTACATGAGATCTCACCATGATTTTGTCACAGTGCCACCCATTTCCCACGAATAAAATCTGTATTAGTTCCCAGGGTTGCCATAGTAAGTTGCCACTAACGGGGTGGTATAACACTGCAGAAACTTGATCTTACAGTTGTAGAGATGAGAAGTCCAAAATTAAAGGGTCAGCAGTGCCTTGTGTTCTCTGAAGACTCTAGGAAGGGAATCCTTTCTTGACTTTGAGCTTCTTTGGCCTCCAAGTGTCTTGGGTTTTTGCCAGCATAACTGTAAACTCTACCTACATCTTCACATGGCCACCTTTTCTGTGTGTGACCGTATTCTCTCAGTCTTCTCTTTTAGTCTGCACCTGACCCTTTTTGTAAGGGCACTCACTAGTTGTAATGATTAGAGCTACACTAATTCATTATGATCTCATCTTTATTAAATTTGCAAATACTGTTTTTCCAAATAAAGACACATTGACAGGTTATGAGGGATAGGACTTCCTCATTTCATTTTTGGGGACACAATTCCACCAATGACATACAGTCATGGGGGGGGACACACACCCATAGAGGGCACAGAACAAAGGGTGAAACTTAAGAATGTATAATATTCGCTCATTACTTGCACAAATGTACCTCAATAACGCAAGATGTTAACAAGGAAACCTGGGAGCTGGGGAGGAAGTGGTTGGGCGGCAATGGAAAATGTGGGAATTTGTACTAGTAGCTCAATTTTTATGTGAATCTAAAACTATTCTGAAATATAAAGTCTATTTTTTCAAAAATATGGCAGCCCTGATTCTGGATTGACCTATTTAAGCTCACATTCAGCAATCTACTAATATCCAACATTTATCTTGAAATGTGGACATAACATTAAATTTGAACCAAAGTTGAGTTTCAAATTTGAGTCATATCTCTAATAATCTGGTTGTAGCACTATGGGTTGACTTTGTAAATTAAATTTTTCAAAAATATATTAAAAAAATTATGGCTTAGCCATTTTACAGGTTTTTTCTAAGTACAGGACACTAAATAAGGTGTAGTCCTTACTCTTGAATCAACATAGTGATTGCATTTCCATGGTTCCTTCCATGGAGTAGTTACTTGGGGGATATCTGACAGTGCTCCCTGTTTTTTAGGCAGAGTGATTTTGATGCTGCTGTCCCAATTGTGTGTGGAAGACAGTAGAATTTCTTGACCAAGGAACAAATATCCTGTTTTTATACTTGTGGCTATGACCTGGGAAATGCATTCATAATAGAAAGAGTTGTTGACATCTCACTGGCAGAAGACCATAGGAAAATTATTACTAATTTATTCACAGTTGAAACTTTTGATGCCATTTTTCATCAGCTGTCTAGGAGGTAGCACAGCACAGAAACCAATAGCATGGGGTGCTGATGCCTGATAGACTGGTTCAGATCCCACTTAAAAGCAGTGCTCTGCACTGTCATATGGATGTTTTAATAGAGCCTATTTAGTACTGTTATGTTATGGGACTGAAAATGAGTAAATGCAGGTAGAGCCTTAGAAAGATGACTGGCACATCCAAATCACTCTATGAAGATTTCAGTTATAAAAGGAAGAATGAGCAATTAACATAATGGTTCCATCCAGAAAAGATACTTTGGTGGCTCCAGGACAGGAGGATGAGTGATAACTTTCAGGATTTACATAGTTGTGATGCTTTACAACTCATAGAGAATATCTGCTGTCCTCTCCTGGAATCTTCCTCTCAGCCTGTGTCATCACAACACGGATAAGTGAAAGATCCAGGGTAAGAAATGTAGTTGGTTCCCTGTGGATAGGGACCCTGGACACTTGAGTCCTCTAGATAATGCCCTGGATCCTTGAACTCCCTTTCCAAACCCTCCTACCCCAAAGTTTTCAGGGGAGAGAGTCAATGCACTGGAGGAGTTGCTTAAGCCAAGATGTGAGGAATTAGATTTCAACTACAGAGTCAGTCCAGCTAAAAAAAGTGACTGCCTTCCCTTCAGGCACAAGTGGAAAGCTCAGGGGACCCCATGGCTTAAAAATTTGCCAGAATGACTCACTGAACTCAGGAGGTGCTATACTTTGAATTACAATTTATTATAGTAAAAATATACAAAGTAGAACTAACCAAATCAAGAAACACATAAGGCAAAGATTGGTAGAGTTCCAAACATAAAGCTTTCATTATCCATTGGGATGAATTCCCTTCCCAGCATCCAAGTATGACTATATTCAGAGAGTATTGTCAACTTAGGAAGTTCATCCCAGATTCACTACCAAGAGGTTTTATTGAAGCTTCATTACACAGATGTGATTGAATCATTGACCAAACTGTTGAACTCAATCTGCAAACTCTCTGCCCTACCCAAACATAACTCCAAGTATAGTCCATATTGAGAGTACCTGGTGAAGTGGAACAAAGCTGACATATTAAGAACAAATAGATGTTCCATTTTTTATTTGAAATGCCATCCTCTACCTATCCATTTCTATCATTGCTGAGTCACCAAACATTTCTAGAAGAAATAATTTAAATTTTGTTCTGGATTAGATAAAGAGCATCAATATAAATTTAGTTTTAAAAGGTAATATTTCTATTTGTAAGAATATAACTATCAGATTATATATCCTCCCATCATCTTTGGTATGACCCACTTTTTCTCTTTATGCAACTAAGTTTGTGCTCTTAGTTTTCTCTCAGTCTCTGGGATTTACTGAGCAATGCCTCTAACATTGTGCATGTAAAAGACTGACTATCCAGTAAGTAAGAAAAAAATAAATGACTATATTTTTCACCAGTGCATTCCTATGGGGTGGGGTGAATGTGTTGGATGAAAATATGTAATTAAGATAAATTTAGGATTTACTGTGGGTTCTGGTGCATAAATTGACACACAGTCGCTCAAATTTTTATTATCTGATTATGATAAATAGCTGTATGAAGGGAAATAATCTGCACCTAAACACATGGAAAAGAGCAAAAATTTTAGAATGAAGATGACAGCACTCTATGTTTAAAAACATTTTGTACCCTTCATGTATAAAATGCTACAGTACAAGTGATCATCACGGCTTATTTCCTGCATATTTCTAGAACATATGAATCCAAACGGTCATTGATGAGGTCTAAAAACTTCATCAATATAGATGGTGCCATATTTTCTCCATTGATTACCCAACTGAGGGAGGTGGTTGAGTTAGTGCAGCAGAGAACTGATAATGCTATATTATGCAAAACAGAGAATAATAAAAGCCTGAAGCTTGACAGAAAAATTTTCAAAAAATATTTAGAGATTGAAACATTCAAAACTAGAAATCAATTTCACATATGAATGTGAAAATAGAAAAGAAAATGAAAATGATTAGGAAATATGTAGAAAAAATTTAACCATCCTATCAGGAATAGCATTCAAAAGGCAGTTTTGAATGGAGATCAAACTTCTCATTTTTGGAAAAGAAACATGAAATGCAATACTCTCCTTAATCCTGCCACCTGTGTGACCACAGTAAATTAAGAATAAATGAGCTAATACAGGTAAAATCATTGAAATATGTCTGGCACAGTGCCATTGCTTTACAAATTTTCAATTAATAAATCTGGAAGAATGTGCAGAAATGTTACAACTATTATTGCCTGTGGCAGACCTGGAAGGATGTAGAACAAGGAAGGAAATAAACTCAGATTTAAAGATACTTTCTTTTTACCCATTCACTTTGCTGCAGTAAATTATTCTTGTCATTATTACTAGGCATCAAACAAAGAAAAAAATCTACTTAACAAACTAGTGGCATTAAAAAGCCATTTTACTTTGTTTCTGTTTCCTGGGATTAGAAATTCAGCAGGATATAGTGTGGAGGCCATTTCTGCTTTATGTTGTCTGGGCCCTCAGCAGGAGAAGCTCCCTGACTGGGGGTGGCTCAACACCTAGGGATTGGAATCATCTGGGTCGATGCCATCCATGTCTGTGGATTGCAGCTGGCTTTGCCTGGAGGACCTACATGCCTCCTCCCCATTGGCCAGAGTTTCCTGGCAGCAGTGTAGTCTCAGGGCATTCAGAATCTTACCTGGTAACTGTGACACATGAACAAGTAGTGGCTTATGCCTTTTCAACCATAATCATAGACTTTACACCACCTTGCTTCCAAAGTAATCTGTGAGTGACAAGCAGTCACTTGTATCAGCCCTGATTATTACCCCACCTCTCAATGAGGAGTGAGTCAAAGACCTGGTAAAAAATGTTTGTCAACCACCTCATGCATAGACCAGTTAAAAAAATACTCAGTTGCATTCTGCCATTCCAAAACATATTAGGTAAGGAGTGCTGCATGGAGCAAGGAGCAAGTCTTAGGAAATTGTGGGTTTGACACCTGCCTCAGCTACCAGGAGCTGTGTGACAAGTAAACACAGACATTTTGGGAATCTTAGTATACAATTATGGGGATTTAAAAGGAAAATCTAATTATTTTACATCAATTAGAATATACAATATTTGTCCTTTTGTGTCTGGTTTATTGTATTCAATATGATGTCTTCAAGTTTCATCCATGTTATGGTTGTATCAGAACTCTGTTCCTTTTTACAGCTGAATAATATTCCATTGTATGTATATACCACGTTTTGTTTATCTATTCACCTCTTGATGGACACATGGGTTGCTTCCATTGTGTGGCAACTTCAAATAGTCCCACTATGAACATCAGTGTGCAGATATCTATCCGAGCCCTTGCTTTCAGTTTTTGGATATGTTCCTAGGAGTTCAAGTTCCAGATCATATAGTAATTCTATACTTAACTTTCTGAGGACCTGCAGAACTGTTTTCTGCCAACAATGAAATGGGTGTTCCTATTTTTCCACATCCTCTTCAACACTTGTTTTGTTTCATTTTTCCAGTAGTAGTCATTCTCATGTGTTTTAAATCATATTTCATTGTGGTTTTGATTTGCATTACCCTAATGGCTAATATTGTTGAGCATATTTTCATGTGCTTTTTAGCCATTTGTACACCTTCTTTAGAGAAATATCTATTCAAGCCTTTTGGCAGTTTTTCAATGGGTTGTTTGTTTTTTGTTGAGCTGTAAGATTTCATTATAAATCCTGAATAATAAATCCTTATCAGATATGTGGTTTCCAAATATTTTCTCCCACTCTGTAGGTTGTCTTTACTTTCATAATGGAATTCTTTGAATGACAAAAGTTTTACATTTTTATGAGGTCCCATTAATATATTTTTTCTTTTGTTTCTTGTCCTTTGGGAGTAAAGACTAAGAAACCATTGTCTAATACAATGTCAGGAGATGTTTCCCTACATTTTTTCCTAGGAGTTCTAAATCCTCTAAAGGAGGATTGTGCCCTTAATGCCTGAATTCAGCATTAAATTTAGTTAATTAGTGTCCCAAATGCATTGTAAAGGGTAAAGAGAAAAGGAACTCCAGGGAAGCAGCTGTGGCTCAAGCAATTGAGCTCACATTTACCATATAAAGAAAGGGCATGGTCACCAGGACCTCCTGGTAATAAAAACAAAAAAAGGCATCCCAGATCTGTGTGTTACTGCACAAAGCCCCTATGAACAGCAATGCCATGTCCAAAAAAAAATGATGATGCAACCAGATTAAAAAAAAAAAAGCTCCAGACTGTAGATATTAGACATATCTCACAGGGTTATGGATGAATTAGCATTTTTATGAGCTCCTTTATGGGATATAAAGACTGAATAATGCATTGTAGTTAGGGAGAACCAGGTTGTTCACCGTTCAGAAAATGAAATTACAATTAAATAAGCAGGGAAGATTAGAATTTGTTTTTAAATATATGTACAGAAAGATAAATAATATATGTGTATGAGTATATGTAGGTTAATATATATATATTTCCTAGTTCTGTCTGCCAGGTGTACCTAGAATAATGACAGTATAATAGTGCCTAGACCTTGGTTTCTAAACACCATTCTCTAATAAAAGTAGCCAGGACTCATTCAAGAAGTGGTTGTTTCTGGGTCTTAGTCAGAGAAAATACAACATGACCATGGGATATCTTGTGGTACAGAGAGTAAGAAGTGCTCATAAAAAGATCAGGTGCATGTTGAAAGTACACAGGAGCCATCTTAAAAATTCCCAATATCCAAA
>JAQZBX010069266.1:0-15599 GCA_029593785.1 Cabassous unicinctus | reverse complement strand
TTGGGTGTAGCATTCTGTATATGTCTATGAGGTCCAGATTCTATAATGTATTATATAGTATTTGTTTCTTTATTGATTCTCTGTCTAGATGTTCTAATGGTGATAATGGTGAATTAAATTCCCCCACTATAATTGTAGAGGCATTTATGTCTCATGTTTTTCCAGTGTTTGCCTCATGTATTTTGAGGCACTGTGATTGGGTGCATAAATGTTTATGATTGTTCTTTCTTCTTGAAAGATTATCCCTTTTACTACGATATAGTGTCCATCTTTGTCTCTTAAAATAGTTTTGCATTTAAAGTCTATTTTGTCCGATATTAATATAGCTACTTCCACCCTTTTTTGGTTATTGTTTCCTTCTAAAATTGTTTTCCAGCCATTTACTTTCAGCCTCCTTGAATCCCTGGGTCTAAGGTAGCTTTCTCTTAGACAAGAGATAGATTGCATATATTTCCTTATCCATTCTGCCAATCTGTGTCTCTTGACTGGTGAGTTTAATCCATTAACATTCAGTGTTATTACTCTCAAGGAATTTCTTACATTAGCCTTTTTTTCTTTGGGTTTATGTACGTTACATGTTGTTTTTATTTCTCTTTTAATCTTTTGAGTTGTTCTTACAGTCTCCTCCAACTCCCTCTTTCCTATTTTTTCCTTTCAACCTGTAGAATTTCCTTTAAAATTTCTTGAAGGGCAGGTTTCTTATTGGCATACTCTCTTAATTTCTGTTTATCTGTGGATATTATGAACTCTCCATCATTTTTGAATGCCAGCTTTGCTGGATACAGAATTCATGGTTGGAAGTTTTTTCTTTGAGTACCTTGAGTATGGCAAACCACTGTCTTCTTGCCTCCATGGTTTCAGATGAGAAATAAGCACTTAAAATTATTGTGCTTCCCTTTTATGTGATGGTTCTCTTCTCTCTTGCTGCCTTGAGTATTTTCTCTTTGTCTTGAGCATTGGACTTTTTGACAAGTATATGTCTTGTAGTGGCCTGTTGGGATTTATACTGTTGGGATGCATTGTGCTTCCAGGACATGTACATCCATCTCCCTCAATAGGTTTGGTAAGCTTTCAGCCATTATTTCCTTCAACACTCCTTCTCTTTCCTTTCCTTTCTCTTCTTCCTCTGGGATGCCTATATTGTGTATGTTTGTACATTTTTGTTGGTGTTTAAATCCCTAAGTCCCTGCTGGATTTTTTCTATCTTTTTATGTATCTGTTCTACTATCTGTTTGGTTTCAGATGTAATGTCTTCCATATCACTAATTCTTTCTTCCGCCTTTCCATATCTGCTCTTATGTGATTCCAGAGTCTTTTTGATGTCTTGGATTGTGCTATTCATTGCCATCATATCCATTATCTTTTTAGGTATGTTTACAATTTCTTCAGTATGTTCTACCAGTGTCTTATTAATATCCTTAATCTCTTCCTTCACTTCATTAAGTTGGTCCATGATTTTTCTTTGGACAGCTTTGATTAGTTGTTCAATGTTCTGCATCTCTTCCTGGTTTTTATTTTGTTTTTTGGACCAGTCCATGTCTTCCTGTTCCTCAGTATGGTTTGTAATTTTTTGTTGCCCTCTGGTCATCACTTTATCTTGATGGGTATATTCAGTTGATTAGCTTCTCTCTCTGCTCTTGAGTTTTATTTAGCTGGTGGTTCTGTGTGTGTGTTATGTTTTCTCTTTGACTCTTCGTTCTTCCTGTTTTATTTCCTTGCTGTTTTCTATGTTCCCTCGAAGGAAAAAATTAGGGCCAGAGAAATTGAAAGAGCTAAGTAAGGGAAAAGGATAATAGTAATAATAATAAAAGTTAGAAGAAAGGCCTTATAAGACTTAGTATAATTAGTATTTAACTCATGTAAGCAGTTTAGAGTAGCAGGGAAAAAAAAGTGGAGTACCTACAATGGAATGGGAAACCAAATAGAGAAAAATACATAGAATGATTTAAAAGGCCAGAAAGATGAGGAGAGATAGAAACAGTAAAGAAAGGGCTGAAAGGAGAAAGTTAATAATAATAAAAAAGGAAAACAGAATAGACAAGTTAGAAATCCAAACCAGTAAATTTGAGGACTAATGAAAAAAGGTGGAATGTAAGAACAACAGAAAGCAGAAGATAGAAAAATGAAGGAAGGAAAAATGATAGCATTGGTAGACAAAATCAATATACACAGAAAATGGAAAATCAAGGAAGAAGCAGTACAGCAAAGAAGAAACAAGCAAGCAGAACTTAATTTTTTGAAAAAAGGGAAAAAGGGGGTTGGAGGAAAGAGGGAAGAAAAGCAAGAAACAAACAAACAAAAAAAAACAACAACAAACAAACACAGAAGAAAGCAGTCAAACAAAGCTCAAGAAGAACAGCGTTCCTTCTTGGACCCTTGTGGAGCCTCTCAGTCTGCCTGTGTTCATCAATCAATTACCCTGCAGGCTTCTCTCTCCTGATTTTGAGGCAGATTTTAGCGAGTAAACTAAGCTAATTTTTTTTTCAGTAACCTTTTTTCTTTTTTTGAGAAATAAGGGAATGAAAAGAAGTTAGTATAAAAATAATGTCTATGTTTTCCCTGTCCTATAGTATCAGCTGGATGTTAGCTATCCTGTTGAATAATGACTCTTAGAGGAGCCATGTGTTGAACTAGGGACCTCATATATTCAAGGCAGAAATTCCTCAATTGAACTCACTTACTTATTGGGTCAGTTAGCTCTTCAGAAAGCTATTTAGTCACTTTCTCCTGGGAAGAATTTACTCTCCTGTGGCAGCAGGATTCAGCAGGCTGTATGAGGAGATCCCACCTCCCCTCTCCTAGTCAGGTTTGAGTTCCATTTTGAAATTCAAATGGGTCCCTCATGACTGAGTTCTCCTCACTGAAATGGTTTACAAGCCTCTTCCAGACCATCCCCTTCTCCCAGGAGACATTAAATAGGCTTGTGGAAACTTATTAAGCACTACCCTCTGCCTGTCTCCCTTAGGGGATTTGAAATTCTGATAGTCCTCAGTGTGGAACTATTAAATAGGCTGAGTCTGCCCTCTCTCAAGCCAAGCATCTCTATCCCAGGGTGGTTAGGTAAATCAGGCTTCCTCAGCAGATTCTCCTCTCCCATCAGACTGGTGCCACTTCAAGCAGGCTGGTGTGCTCCCCAAAGCTCTAACGGGGTCCAGACTGCCAAGTTCACCACACCAAAATGATTTACAAGCCTCTTCTAGACAGCCCCCTCCTCCCAGGGAACCCTAAATAGGCTTGTGGAAACTTATTAAGCACTACCCACTGCCTGAATCCCTTAGGAGTGTTGAAATTCTGATAGTCTTCAGTGAGGAACTATGAAATTGGCTGAGTCTACCCTCTCTCAAGCAAAGCCTCTATATCCCAGAGCAGTTAGGTAAATCAGGCTTCCTCAGCAGATTCACCTCTCCCCTCAGCCTAGTGCCACTTCAAGCTTGCTGGTGTGTTCCCCAAAGCTCTAAAGGTGCCTAGGCAACTAAACCCACAGAATGGAAAACCCTCTCCACCCTTTCCCAGATCCCTCCCACTCTCAGAGAATGCTCCCTCTTGCTGGGTTGCCAGCAGGAATCAGGGCTCACCCTAGCCCTTTGCCCAGAGGGTGGGGCTTAGCCATCCATTTCTGCGATTTTCAGCTCAGGAAAACCCACGGTTTTATCTTGAGCAATCTATCTCCCTGTCCAACTCCCTCCAGATCGATGTCCCAATGGCTCTTGCTTCTTGGGCTCCCAGAACAGCTCACTTGGGCAGGATCCTGTCCCCAAACAGCTGTCCATTGCAAAAGAGATGGTGAGTGCCCACTTGAACTGATGCCATCTTGCCTTCTGGTATGTTTTATTGTAATATAATTTTGTGTGAATGACTATGGATAGAAATAAAATAATCATAATTGTTTAAAGTAGCTGAATTAAATTTGAGCTCTCTTTATACCTACTCTTTCTTATTTATGTCTGAAAATAAAATTAATAGTAATTAAATATACTTAAATAATGTTCCCCTTTTCATTGTGATATTACTAAAGTTAAATAATCATGAGGTTTCCCTTTGGAATATGATCTATTGTAAGTGAATTAAGGATATGATCCTTATAGATGGTTATATGAGGCAGAAATAGAATCAGCAATTAATGGAAATAAGTTTGAAAGCAAAGATAAATTTAGTGTTTTCTGTGAAGAAGATAGTCTCAACATTAAGTTTCTACTAGGTGGAGAAGGACACTAAAGTTATTTAGGTAACAGGTTGAGGAAGTTTAGAATGGTGTAAACTCTACCTGATGAGAGGATTTGCCTTCCTGGTTATATCATGGCCTAGCTAGTGTCCCTGGTTTGGGAAAATTTATAATTTATTTTTAGAAACTCAATGTCTTTTCAGAGTCAAGGTTTTATGAGAAGAGATTAAGTAAACATGAAAACAATTTGTCATTTTTTTCATGATAATGGCACTAAAATTTATAAAGGAATTGCTTGACCCTCCCAAAACAGAAGCCAAAGAAAAGGCCTTGAAAACCAAGAAGGCAGTACTAAAAGGTGTCCACCACCACAAAAAAAGTGATCTGCACATTACTCACTTTCCATTGGAAAGCAGTCAAATATCCACAAAAGAACACCCCCCAGGAGAAACAAACGACCACTATTACAACATCAAGTTCCGCTTGAACAACGAGTTGCAAAAAAAAAAAAGGATAATCTCAACTGAATTCAGCTGCCTAATTACAAATATAAGCTGTGTAATCATTAAAACTGCAATTTACCTACATACTGAATTAAGGTAGAACAGGAAAAATGTATATTTTTGAGATTATGGTTGAAAACCTGATATAATTATGAGTAGGCTTCAATGAAATCTTATGGTATCATAGGTCAGATGGATTGTGTTTTTTCCCATGTCACAGAGAAAATCTATTGGATGCTTGGGTGGAATTGGATACTGTAAATATCTGAGGAGTAATTTGCATGTGTTAAATTTGGAAAAATAAAAACCAAGGTAGTATTTACGTTGGGAATCACATTGTAATATGGGTACCCTTCACAGTGAATAGTCCTTAAGTATTATACAAAGAGTACTCATGACATTAGGAATTTTTATTGGGAGGATAGCAGTGTCACATCACTGGTACATAGAATGGGTAACCCCATAGCTTATCAATCTGAAACTATGAGTCTGTTGTTTCAGGTGTTCAGAGACTAATTGGAAAAATTATTTAGAGGCATTAAAGCATCAATATTGAGTTGTAAGAATTTTGCAATATTTATTTTTACCTCAACTATATATGAGGTAACCCTGAAGACACTAGGTGTTTAGGAAAGTAAATAATAAAATAGATGTAATCTTAGAAGGTATTGATTAGGGTTTGTCAGGAATTGAAAAGTACCCCACAAAAGACATGGGCAGTATTAATTGACATTCATGTGGACATGAACCCATTTGTAAATAGGACTTTTGAAGATATTCTTATTAGTTAACGTATGGCAAGACTGCACACAGGGCAGCCTTAAACCAACACATTTGAAGTCCTTTTGAGTAGAGGCAATTGGACATGGAAGCAAAAGTGTGAGGTCAGCTAAAACTAGAGGGAGAAGAGTAGACACAGCAGAGAGGTATTGCCATATGACAGAGGATTGTCAGAGAACTAGTTGATTCTGGGAGAAAGAAACATTGACAATATGTTGATGTGGCACTTCTAACCTCGCAAACTGTGAGACAATAAATTCCTATTCTTAAAACCAACCAGATTATGGCATTTGTCAAAAAAGCCTTTGTAAAGCAACACAAGGACATAGGCATACATGGTATTCAAAGTAGCTACTATAAGATGGTGAACTGGGCAAACTGGTTGAACTGGGTCATCAGTCTGCATAAACATGAAAGAGTTCTTTGGAGTGCACATAAAAGTGCATTCTCATTGAGCCAAAAGTTTCTTACCTAATAGGTTACTGAAGGAGGAAGGACTGAGAGGAAAGATTGAGAAGATAAAGTCAAAAGTACAGAGACAATGTGGTAAATAGAGAGAATGTGAGTCCTAACAGGTATTTTTATTCCTCCTAGAAAAGAGGGGATAAGGAAAAGTCTTAACAGGAGAGAAAAATGTTTCAGTGTCTTTTTAAAATATGGCAAGATGAGCATTTACTCATAGAGTTGTTTCTTCTTACTGGCACAAAATCAAGAGTTCCAGAGATGACCACTTTGTAGGCAAACCATTTTGTTTCTGATTGAGAAGTCTGTTAGTTTATTTCCTGGTGAGAACAGGACAATTCTGAATCTAGTGGACACTTGATTGCAATATCAGAAAGTTATCTTGCTGTCAGTATTGCATTAGTAGAAGGTCTTTTGTTCCCCTTTAACTGTTTAAATTGTTGTATCATAAATTTGAGGTATAGGTTTTCTCTATTTATCATGATATATTTGAAATCTTGAGTTAAGTATTGTACCTCATGGGTGTCTTGTGTTATAGAAAATTATTTTACACTCCTAAATAATGTATTATAAGTCAGGCCTAAAGACATTATCTAAAAAATTTAGAGATTGAATATTCCTTAAATGTTCTTTCTAATAGGAACCATAAGTTAAAGACAGATTCATCGAAGACATCGGGAGAGCATTAAAGAATTTCTCCTTTTAAAAAGACATTAGCAAACCTGGAGGGGAAGATTTTCTATCAGGGTTAGCTAAATCCTCAATTTGTTAGTTCATCTGGACTTTTAAATCAATCTCTCTGTGATGTTACTCTATGACAGGTGGCTCAGCCATGCAAGCATCGCTAGAACATATTTTGACCCTCAAAGGATTAAGGTCTTTATGAAAGATATTCAAGGATGGTCATAGCAGGTTTTGTCCATGATTTTTTGAGGTTTCTTATTTTAACTTACATTTCATTCCCTGAAAAAGGAACTATATTTTCTCTTATTTCAGTTTGTATATGCAGAAATAATACAAAATAGAAGAGTAAAATATCAATATTTTGAGAAGAAGAGAACTTTGTAGAGTTTTTCTCACACAAAGTTGTATTTTCTTGTTTTTTGGTCCATATTTTGTACCACCATGAAATCTATCTCCTTCTTGGTGGTTAAATGATATTTAGCTTGCTTAGATGCTTCTATAATTTAACTAATTGTTACATATTAGAATGAGTAAATAATTTAGAAAATTGTTGAGATATGCAGCTTGCTGACTAGAGAATACAGGGATACATCATATTGCAGCATGGGCTGCATTGTTTAGCAAATAGCTTTCTTGGCTCCCTATAGGTGTTGGACTACTGGAAACTTTAAGGCTCCAGTGGTTGTTTTCCAATATAACAACCTTGACCTTGTGTGTGGCCACAAAGCATGTGATCACCTTGTTTGCAAGCAGTTCTCTCAGGCTTACGATTGATAGTGTTATGATCATTTCTGCCATTCAAATTAAATGTTAATATCTGAATCATCTCTTTCAACATTTGGGATTATTCTATATAAACCTCTTTTGTAGATCTTCTAATGGACTGTATATATTGACAACATACCAATTACTTAAGATATAAAAATACTTTCTATTATAAGTATAAAATGGTATAATGAAATAGATGATTGTGACTGTGGTAATTTATGTATGCAAGCATCCATTATGAATGATTAGTAAAATGTAAAATCTAGGAGAAAAAATAGTAAAAAATCATATGTAGTTTGCATTTTCCTCATACACTCTTGTAGGTTTTGACAAAATTTAAAATGGCCTGTATCCATCCATGCAAGATCATGCAGAACAATTCCAATGCCCTGAAAATGCCCTATGTTCCATCAATTCTATTCCACCCCCTCAGAACCTGTAGTAACCACTAAGTTACAATTTTTGAAGAATAAATTTCATAATTACATGTACTAATGTTGAAGGCTTGACATATTGTTCTGTATTCTTTTATTAGGCATTGCCTATGTTTTTGAGAAAGTCTTGCCCCTCTAATAGAACATAGCATTACTCCCCAGGATGGGAGTTTAATATTTTCTTGTTTGTTGTGTGGGTCTCCACACACTGAGATAACACACTTTGATAAGAAGAACACTTTCATTTTCCATAAAAGCAGTTCCCTGGTGTGCCCTATCCTGCATATCATCCCACTCCCAATAACCTGCCCTAATGTTGTAACCATGGTTAGTAGCAATGCTTTGATATTTGGACATCAATTGTAGCAAAGTACCACACATATGTAAAATGTTATTTATTGGGGAGCATGAAAGAGTGGAAGGGTTTGCGTTTATGGGAATCCCTTATATTTTCTATGTGACTTTTCTGTATCCTGAAGCTTCTTTGAAGATAAGGCAAAAAAACAAACAAACAAAAGACACTGAGAAACATACAAAATAAAATTGTCACTGTATAGAAAAGATAACAAATCTTACAGTGATGAAAGACATAATGAAGAAATTATTTTATTATTTATCTTTTCATTTTGTTTTATTTTTTAATTTTTAATTTTTTGTTATTTGTATTTTATTTGTTATTTTAAATTATAATTATTTTATTTTTGTACCATTTCTACTTGTTTATGTTTTGGCTTTTTGGAGGGGTGGTTTTGGCTTGCAGAAGGACCACAACTGTGGCAGGGGAGGATAACCGGTGTGGGATGTCAGTGATAGAGCTGTGTATGGAGAGGGTTGTACCTGGGGCATGCCTCTATGGCATATGAATATATTCAAGTGGTCATGGGGCTTTGAGTCAGTGCTTGGAGTCACAAACATAACCAAAAGAATATTGAATTTGCATCCTGTGACATCCTACTATATTCTCTATCAAAGCAGCAAAAATCCCCTGAGTATGTGGGCAGTGCCTAGTGAAGGAGGACAGACCATTACACCAGGCCCTTGATATCAATGGTTGTACTTATGAATGTTTTCTAGTGGAATTGAAATATAGTCTAGTATTATATATTGCCTAAGAGTTACATGCTGAAAGCCTCCTTGTTGCTCAAATATGGTGTCTCTCTAAGCCAAACTCAGCATATAAATGCAGCACTTTCCCCCAGCATGAGATAAGATTCCTGAGGATGAGCATCCCTTGCATCTAAGGATTATTACCAAGCACTTGCTAGTGATTAATCTGAAAAAAGACCTTGACCAAAAGGGGGAAATGTTAAATACAAATGAGTTTTTATGGCTAAGGGATTTCAAAGTGTGTTGGGAGGTTATTCCAGAGGTTTTGCTTATTCATGTCTCAGCAGGGTCTCATTGCCTGCCACAGTAAACAGTGCCTCAAACAGCAGGTCTCCCAAGGGCTCTAGAGATATCTAGATACTATAGGCAGGGCAGACAATCTCAGGAATTTGACTACCTGTCAATGGGACTTACGTTGAAATATATGCTTCCCAATGTAAGAGAGTTAGACTCATTTATAATTTCCCTATATGTGGCTCTTCAGCCCCTTTTATTTGTACCTATAAATAGCAATATACTTGTTAAATATATGTCCCATAGACATAAATCTTCTGTCTGTTCATATTCTGGTTTACTCCTGAATCTCAGTAGAATTGCAACACCTACTCATCAGTTCATTGGACTCACCCCCGACAACTAAGAAAAGAATGATAATGGACAATGCCCTTCCAAGGAAGCAGAGTGTGTCTGCAACTGCAAACCATACAGTTCCATCCATCTGCCCCAGGGGATCTCAGCCCTCTCTCAATCAGAGACAGGGTGGCATCACCATCCCAAAATTCTCAAGAATGAGGAATGAACAAACATCAGGGTGGAAAGAAACTATGGACTAAGGTAGACTTATGATTATTCTAGCAATGGAAGAACTTGTATCATTGATACAAGCTGCAGTGGCTACCAGAGGTTCTGAGGGGAGGGAGAAGGAAGAATAGGTACAACATAGGGTCATTTCTGGGACATTGAAATTGTCTTGCATGACGTTGCAATGATGGATACAGGCCATTTTATATTTTGTCAAAACCTACAAAATGGTGTGGGGCAAAGTTTAAACTATAATGTAAACACTAGTCCTTGGCTAGTACAGTGCTTCAGTACGTGTTGATCTTTTTTAACAATTGTACCATACTAATGAAAGATGTTGTTAATGTGAGAAAGTGTGGGAAGAAGAGGGGTAGGGTATATGGGAATCCCCTATATTTTTTATGTAACTTTTATATAACCTAAAACTTCTTTAAAAATAGAAATAATGTATTTTAAAAATTTAATAAAAATCATATACAAAATATTATTGAAGAGCTGTTGCTGTGAGTTCAATTACAGAGACTAAGAATCCCTGACAAGTTGAGTGCAGACTTTCTTTACCTATTGTTTCCTCGGAGTTATGCTTTCTTCTTATAGACATATTCTTTTACTTACATTGTTCCACAATGACCCCAATACTGTTTATTTTTAAATTTTATTTTTAAAGATGCTTTAGATTACATAAGTAACACATTGAAAATATAGGAGAATTCCCATATACCCCACACCCTCCCCCTCTGATATTTCCCCCCATTAACATCTTTGATTTGAGTGGTACATTTGTTACAATTGATGAAAACATATTGAAGCATTGCTACTAACCATGGTCAATACTTCATTATAGTTTACACTTTGCACTGCACATTTTTATAGGTTTTGACAAACTGTATAATAGCCTGTAACCATCATTCAAATCTCATTCAGGACAATTCCAATGTCCCTAAAATGCCCCCATGTTACACCTAGTCTTCCCTCTCCTTCCCCTCAGAACCTCTGTTGGTCTCTGCCTTTATATCAATGTTACAAGTTCTTCCACTGAAGAATAATAATGCTTACTTTAGTCCATAGTTGTATTTCCTCCTTATGTTTTGTTCATTCCTCAGTCTTGAAGATTTGGGGATGGTAATGCCCACTCTGTTTCTGATAGAGAGGGGGCTTATATCCCATGGGGCAGATGGATGGAACTGTCTTGCTTGTAGTTGTAGATACTCTCTGTTTTATGGGGATATGTGTTGTCCATCATCATCCTTTTGTTAGTTGTCCTGGGTGAGTCCAATGAACTGGAGAGTGGGTGTTGGCTGCAACACTGCTGAGATTCAGGGCTCAAACGTTATATGAATTGACCAAAGATTTACTTCTCTGGTACTTACATTTAGCGGGTATAGTGCTTATTATAGGTCTAAATAAAAGAGGCAGAAAAGCCATGGGTAGGGAAATGATAAATGAGTCAAACTCTGTTACTTTAGGGAACATATATATTAAGGTAGTGCCCACTGACAAGGTGCCGAGTTCCTGAGATTGTTTGCCGTGCTTATAACATTTAGTTTTCTCTAGAGCCCTCAGGAGCACCCCTGCTTGAGATACAGTTTGCTGTGGCATTCTATGAGATCTTCCTGAGATGTGCATAAGCAAGAATATAGGAATCACCTAATAAAAGAAAAAGCAATACATCAATCGCTCAATATTAATGCATGTAACTATGAACCTTTTCTTCAAAAAATGGAACTTAGTGGTTACATGTTCAAAGGAGGGGGTAATAGAAGAATAGTATAGATGAAACATAGGGCATTTTTAGGGCATTGGAATGGTTCTCCATGATCTTGCATTGAGGGATACAGGCCATTATAAATTTTGTCAAATCCTGTAAATGTCTACAGTGCAGAATGCAATCCGTAATGTAAATCATTGACCATGGTTAGTAGCAATTCTTCATTATTTGTTCCTCAATTGTAAAAAATGTACCATACTCATGAAGATGTTATCAATAAGGGAAAATGTGAGAAGAGGAGGGGTGGGGTATGGGGGAATCCCCTATATTTTCTGTGTGATTTTTCTGTACCCTAAAGCTTCTTTGGAACTAAATTGGAAAAAAAATAAGACAATGGGGAAACATATAGAAGAAATTGTCTCTGTATATAAAAGATAATATTTATGGTGATGAAAGGTACAGAGAAAATTTTTTTTATTTTTAAAAATTTTTAAGTTTATTTTCATATTTTAAATTTATATACTTTATTTTTTAATTATTTTTATTCATTTTTTTTTACTTTGTTTTTGTGTAGATTTTGGATTGCAGAAAGGTGTCAACTGTGGCAGGGGAGGATCACTGGTGCAGCATGTTGGTGATAGGGGATGTGTACAGAGGGGTGAAACTGGGGTATGCTTTTATGGAATAGGAATGTGTTCAAGTGGTCATGGGATGTTGTCTCAGTGAGTGCAGTCCTGCACAATGACTAAAAGAAAATTGAATTCCCATCCTCTAATAGAGTGCCAAGAATCCCTAGAGTACATGTGCAGTGCCTAGAGAAGAAACATTACCACAGGCCCTTGATACTGATGCTTATACTCATGAACCTCATTCTTGTGAAATTGAAACTTAACTTAGTATTGTATATATGCCTAAGTGTTACCTCCTGAATGCCTCCTTGTTTATCAAATGTGGCCTCATTCTAAGCTGAACTCAACATATAAACTAATTATTTCCCCCATATTTGGGACATAACTCCTGGGGATGAGACTCTCTGGCACTCACAGATTATTACCAAGCACCAGATAGCGATGCATTTGGAAAAAGACTTGATCAGAAGGTGGAAATATTAAATATTAATGAGTTTTATGGCAAAAAGTTTTCAAACTGAGTTGGGAGGTCATTCAGAGGTTATGCTTATGCAATACTGTTTTTGCAGTTGAACATTTCCTTATCACGCCATCTTGCCTCATTGTGCTCATCTGTCTTTGAGATATTAACCTTGGGATGTAGGGTTTTATGGATATTTTCTGCATTTATCCCCAAGTCTTTTAATTCATTTCTTGACAGCCATTCTCAAGATTCTATCAGGATTTCAAAATTTTATCTTCACTTCTCAGTTCTCTTTCAGGGGATACAAAGCACCAATGATTGCTTGAAGCTTTAGATTCAGAGCTTACTTTGAGCTTTTACAATCTTTTCCCTTTACATTCTCTGTTGTCACTTTTCAAACTTACTGCATGAGTTTGGTCATTAACTTGGATGACTTTATGGCTGTCAGACACTTTATTTCAATTCATGAGAGGTGAGCATATTGTTTCTGTTTAATTTCACCATCTTACACACATTATAGATATACTAACTTCTTCTCATAATTTATGTACCTATACAACATTTTATCTTGTTCTCTAAAGGCTATTGATCTTATTTTCATGGTACACGGACTCTGACATACCATTGAGTAAACAGTAATACTAAAACCATATTTGCGAGTTTGTGCTTTATGAAAGTTTACAAAACCCCTAATCTGTTTTGTGTCAAAGCAAAAGCTTGTTAATCTAATTAGTCTCAGCAGATTGTTCGAAGTATCTATGGGAAACAAGGCATTGATAGAAATTCATCTTCTCTAGAGTCTGCCATTCCTCGACCCACTGAGAATTGTGAGAAGTATAAGTATCTCAGTGTACTCCAGGAAGAAATTACGAAGCACAATAGAAAAAGCCAATGTATATTTCCTCATAAAGTTTAGAATAAAAATTCTTTTTTTGGAGAAAGGACTCTCTGGGGTCTGTTCAGTGATGATGACAAAAGAGGCAGGGAGGTGGGGTTTAATCTTTGAGTGTTTATGAGACATAGTAATGTTCATGAAGTCAAACCTTGCATCTCAGTCCACAGGTGTGTTGTTGTTTTTACCTTGATACATTTTCCTTCATAACTCTGCATTTTAAGTTTTATAACAAATGGTTGAAATTCTAATTTCACCAAGGTATAGTGACAATCTTCAATATTATTATTATTTGTATGATTCTGTATATCTTAATTCTTTCATTGTGTCACTTATTTTAAGAAAGTTTGTGTTATCTAATAATTATATATATGATATCTCTATTAGACAAATTTATGCCAGAATTTCCATTTTATATGAAGAAAAACTGGATTCTCTCCATTTTAATTTATAGCATTATCTTTTATCTTTATCCTTTTGATAACAGGGACACTTCAGCAGATTAAAAGACATGGGCAATTTCACATTATCACAGAATTCCTCCTTATAGATATCTCAAGCTCCTGAGAGCTCCAAGTCTTACAAGGTCTGCTATTCTTAGTGATTTTTTTGGGAACCCTGACTGGGAATCTTATGACTATTACTATTATTGTGATGGAAGCACATCTTCACTTCCCCATGTATTTCTTTATAGGCAATTTATCCTTGTTAGATTTGGGTTATATTTCAGTTACTGTTCCCAAATCAGTTGTAAATCATCTGACAGACAGCAATTTGATTTCTCTCAATGAAGGTGCTGCTCAGACTTTCCTATATATCTTATTTGGTTCCACAGAATTTTTTTTCCTTGTGGTGATGTCCTATGACCACTATGTTGCAATTTGCCACCCTCTTCACTACGGTGAAACTATGACCCCACATTTGTGCACACAAATAACAGGTGGCTCATGGGCCATTGGGCTGGTCTGTTCTGCAATTCACACAGGCACCATATTCAGGCTTCCCTTCAAAGAGTCCAATGTGATCCATCAATATTTCTGTGACATCCCTCAAGTCATGAGCATCTCATCTCCAGCCATGCAGTTTTCTGAGACTGTGACCCTTGCTGTAAGTTTTTGCCATGTCTTACTCAGCTTTGTTATCTTATTTACCTCATATGTTAAAATCTTTTCAACTGTGCTCCAGATGCATTCTGTGGAAGTCCAAAACAAAGCCCTATCAACTTGCTCTCCCCAAATAGCTACTTTTATTTTATTTATCATTTCTGGATTGTTTGCTTGTTTCAGCTCCAACTCAAATGAATCAACAATGTATACCCTCCTCATGGCCATGTTCTACACTATGGTGCCCCCTTTCATAAACCCAATCATCTTTAGCCTGAGGAACAGGGAGATTAAAAGGGCTCTAGGCCAAATGTTTAGTAAGTCCTTGTAGTTTACTTAAAGGGTTTAATTTTTTAATGGGAAATAATATATTAAAAATGAAGGAAATATACTGTATGTAAAATAATACCTTAAAGTTAGATAATATAAATTTTTTTACTAATTTGTGTTTTTTGATAAACAGGGATATTTAAATACATTAATAGTTAACATAGGCAGAGACTGTTTCAATAAAATGAATATTTCTTACAGTGAATTTTTTTCAAATGCTAAATAGGGTTCAATATTAGATTTGTGGTGTCATCTTAATATCTTCATGCTGCTTTAATTGAAGAAAGATCTAGAAAGCAAAATCATTTGCACTGTACACTTTGTATTGTGTGTAACATTTGCCATTTTCACATTATATTGTGTGGAAATCTGGAAAAAAACTCTGTTAATTCTGCCTGCAATTATATACACTAACTTCTATGTTTTCTCCATGTAATGAAATTGTAATTTTTCATGTTTATTCCTTGACTAATAATTGATATATATGCTTGAATATTGAACCCTTTTTCATTATAGCTAACACATTAACTGTGAACTTAAAATGTGTATTGTTTCTAGAAGTTCACATAGAGAAATCCTTAAACCTATAAGTATATAAATCCATATTCCTAACTATGTGCAACCAAAAATCTATTTCTGGGTTGCCAATTAGAGAGATAGCAGTGAGGAGAAAGAAAGTACTCATAGTAGGGAAAGAGCAATCTGCTATCTTGTAGACATTCAAAGAATGAAGACAAAAACATGTAAAAATCCATTTCATAAAAGACAAAAAA
>JAQZBX010069265.1:0-15608 GCA_029593785.1 Cabassous unicinctus | reverse complement strand
GAGCACAAGCAGCGAGGGGGGATAAATAAATAAATAAATCTTAAAAAAAAAAAAAAAATCCATGTCTTTCCACTGTATACAACTATGGAACTGGGGTGATTTGGATTTGGATCCCAAAGCTATTGTTTATAAGCTATGAGACACTGGGGCAGGAATTACTTGGCTTCTCTATTCCTCATTTTCTTCATGT
The DNA here is from genome assembly GCA_029593785.1 of Cabassous unicinctus. Taxonomy (NCBI): domain Eukaryota; kingdom Metazoa; phylum Chordata; class Mammalia; order Cingulata; family Chlamyphoridae; genus Cabassous; species Cabassous unicinctus. Next base: position 15,418 of record JAQZBX010069265.1, on the reverse strand, counting down.
GTGGTTTGGAGACAACACTTGAGAGTAAGTGTTATTACGGGGAAGATTAGAGCTAATAGAACTAAAGTAGGCAATAGTGTATAGTACACAGCAGGAAATCATATGTGCTACTATTGTGGTTGAGTAAAGCTTTTGAAAAGTTTTTAAATCCACTAGGAATTTTATAACTGATAGAGATGCCAAAAAGAGATTCCTTAGTTTATTTTAGTTGGCATACTGTAACATTTTGACTTCACTGTATATCAAGACTGTGATTATTATTTTTAAAGCCCATGATATGTAACTTAATTTCTCTATAGTTTTCTAATTATGGTTTTTTCCTTCAAGTATATAAAATTGGTTGTGAATTTATGCCCAACACTGGATCAAAAGCAAGTCAGGTGGAATCCAAGTGAAGTAGGTTAAAATGAATTTGTGTTTTTCATTCATCCATAAAACTTGAAAGGTAAAGAACCGTTTGTAGTGTTTTCATATGTTCATGCAATTTGGGTGGAAAGGAGGTGACATCTTTAAAAATTACTTATTAGATAGTTAGAAAGGACCTTGTTCATGCTTAGTGATCAATTGAACCTTAGTGATGGTCATTTCTATTGCATATTACTAGCTTGAAATTTTCTTTATGATTTATAAGCAAAGGAATGATCATGTCTATGTGAGAATGCAGTTTAACCAACTTGTATTTGCTTGTAGCTCTACCCATGAGAAAAAAAGCAGAACCAATATGGCTGTGAAGCAAGGACGATTTTATTTGAGGCATAATACTTTGTCAGAAGATATACCCATTGTAATCATATTTAAGGTAAGACTGCAGCTCTCCACTGAAAATTATAAAGACTTATTTTCTCTGATTTATTTTCATATGTAATTTGGAGGATAATGAATTCTAGGATTAGAAAGTTTCATGGCATAGATAAATTGTTAGTCATATAAAATATTTTAAGTTGAACGCTAATAAGACCCATGCTCAGATATTTTTAAAAAATGTTATTTATATTTTTAATAGGAATACTGTAAAAAATTCCAGAGATACAAGAGGGTGTATAGTGATGAGTAAGCCTTCCACCCACCCTGTCCCCAACCACACAGTTTCCCACCTGAAATTGGCTCTTGCCAATTTCTTCTGTGTCTTTCTAGAGAGGGTCCATGTATATACAAGCACACGAGTATTTAGTAGGTTTTTGTTCTTTTTTTTTTGTTTCTTTGTTTACTTATATACATTATACTTTGTGTTGCATTTAGCTCTATTTTTGTAACTTACATCTTGGAGATAATGTTATATTAGTACATACAGAACTACTGCATTATTTTTGACAAACTGTTTCATTTATGGATGTGCCATAATTTATTTAACCAATCCACCATCAGTAGACATATACATCTCTTGCTATTACAAAACTGCTGTGATAGCTTGTTACATGTGGGCAAGGATAGCTGTTGGCTAAATTCCCAGCAGTAAAAATTGCTAGGTCAAAGAGTGTGGATCAAATGATGGACTTCTGGGTTCTGGGAAATTACTACATGTGATGGTTAGGCTAATGTGTCAACTTGGCCAGGTAATTGTGTCCAGGTGTTAGGTCCAGCATGCACTGGGCTAATTGTAATACAGGAGCATTTATGGGCTTCGATCACCAGTGAGTTTACTACGTGGATGGCTGATTACATCTGCATCAATCAGGGAGATTGCATCAGCAGTGGGTGACACTTTTATCCAATCAGTTGAATGCCTTAAAAGGGGAAGTGATTTCAACATTCAGAGAGAATTTCCCAGCTCCTCTTTTGACAACCACCTTCTCCCAGAAACTCATCAAGGACCTTTCATTGGACTTTCATCGGAGCCCCTGGTTTGCAGCCTGCCTGTGGAACCTAGATGTGTGCATCCCCATGGTCGCATGAGAGACTCTTTTAAAATCTCATATTATTGACAGATATGTCCTGTTGATTGTGTTTCCTGAGAGAACGCTGACTAAAGCACTACATAAACACGAATCTTCAGTCTGTAACTTGAGTTTTTATTTTTGTTTTTTATTTTAAGCTTGTTTGTTGAATCCAAAATATTTTCTCATAGAAATAATGTTTAAATGGTATTATCTCCTCAGATAACTGCATAGTAGCTCACTTAACCTGCTCTGAAACTTAAATACTATATACATTCTGTGAACAGTTAAATTGTAGTTTTAATCACAGAAATATGGTTGGCATTAGGTAATATATAATAATATAATAATAAGTCTTGACAATGAGTTTAATTGAAACAGAGCTCAGATTATTTGAGGAGATACTGAAGAGCATTACTAGATACTTCAGGTAATTTTAGACTTTGATAGTTTACATTTGTCAGTATTCAATTTCACTTCAGAATTAAATGTTTCCGTTAACATTTGTCATGATAGTGGAACTTTTTTTTGGGTCACAGTGAGAGAAAACACAGTAAGAGATCCTTTGAGGTAGGATTAACTAAGTTGGTTAAAAAGGAAACATATAGCTTGTGCATAAGCCTCAGAGGAGTAAGAAAGAAGGGGTTGGACCTTTACTATTAAAGTTGTACCAGGTGACAAGAGAATAGAACTCGGGGAGGAAGGTAGGCCTCCTTATGTCAGGCTGGTGGTTGGTGGCCAGGGAGCATGCTCTAGGTTGTTCACAGGCGTTGAAGGTTGACGGGTCAGGTTCTTTAACTCAGGAAATGTCCATATTCTAAATACAATTGGATGATGGAGGTTGTAGGAATTTTTAAAATTTTTTAATATAACCTAATGTTTTGTGGTTTTTTAAAAATGTTGTTTTATTTGTAAGCTCTTCATATCTATCAAACATGTACTCTCCTTTCCCTACCCCGTCCTCCCCCCAAACCCCTGATAACTTCTAATCTGCTTTCTGTCTCTGTGGATTTGTTATTTCTAGACATATCTTATAAGTGATGTCATACAATATTTGTCCTTGTGTGTCTTGCTTATTTCACTGGCATAATGTTTTTAAGGTTCTTCCATGTTGCAGCATGTCACAGAACTTCATTCTTTCTTATGGCCGAATATTTCTTTGTATGTATGTATCACCATTCATTTGTTGATGGACACTTGGGTTTCCATCTTTGGCTGTTGTGCATAATACTGCGATAAACATTGGTGAGCAAGTATTTTTTGAGACCTTGTTTTCACTTTCTTTGGGTTTATACCTAGAAGTGGAATTGCCAAGTCATATGATACTTCTATTTTTAACTTTTTGAGGAACAGCCATATTGCCTTCCACCAAATGGTTTCACCACTTACATTCCTACCAAAAATGCACTAGAGTTCCAGTTTCTCTGCATCTTCTCCGTTGCTAATTATCGTGTGTGTGTGTGTGTGTGTGTGTTTTATAATAGCCCTCCTTGTAAGTGTGAAGTTGTATCTCATTGTGATTTTTATTTGCATTTCCCTAATGGATAATGATGCTGAAGATACTTTTATATGCATATTGGCCACCTCTAAATCTTTTTTGGAAAATTGAAGTCCTTTGCCCATTTTTAAATTGGCTTGGGTTTTTTTGTTGTTGTTATGTTGTTATTTATTCTGAATATTAAACCCTTATCTGATATATTGTTGCAACTATTTTCTCCCATTCTGTAGGTTGTCTTTTCACTTTCTTGATAATGTCCTTTGACATACAAAAGTTTTTAATTTTGATGACGTTGAATTTGTCTATTGTTTCTTTTGTTGCTTATGTTTTTGGTGTCATATGTAAGAATCCATTACTGAATCCCAGGTCATGAAGATTTGCCCCTCTCTTATCTTCTAAGAGTTTTATAGTTTTTAGCACTTATATTTAGGTCCTTGATCTATTTTAAGTTAATTTTTCTTATGGTGTGAGGTTGGGCTCTCACTTTATTCTTTTGCATGTGGATGTCCAGTTTTCCCAGCACCGTTTATTGAAGAAACTATTCTTTCCCCATTGTATGTACATAGCACCCTTGTTAAAAATCAGTTGACCATAGATGTGTGGGTCTATTCAGCACTTTTAGTTCTGTTCCATTGGTCTATATGTCTGTCTTTATGCCTGTACCACACTGTTTTGATTACTGTAGCTTTGTAGTACAATTTGAACTCAGGAAGTGTGAATCCTCCAATTTTGTTCTTTTTAATGTATTTTTGAGTTATATGGTGCCCTTATTTTCTTTTTAGAATAATGATGGTGGTCATGATAATAATCATAATAGAAATTTCTTAAATATACTTTTTATCATCTTTCTTCAAAGTTTATATTTTTGAAACACAGAATTAATTTTGGATTTTCTTGCACTGAACCCACAGTGTCCAATAGTGTCTTGTGTACATAGTAATAATCAGTGAATAAAGAAAATTTATCTATATAGAATTTATCTCCAGCAGAGGGCAGTATGTTCCCATGCATCAAAAAGACATTTTTAAAAGTTTTAGATGCATGAAGATGTACAGGACCACTTTCTTTACATCAGAAATTATAAATTAACGTGCACATGCATATAAACATGTTTTATTCATGTGGAAAATCATAAATAGACAATGCATAGATTAAAGTTAAAAAACATTTAATAAATATTTTCCCCCAAGTGATAAAAGTTTGATAAGGCACAGCTTCTTCTGTGAAATTTGTGTAATATTTATGTTGTAAATATATATGTATATTTAGGTGACAAATCTTTTTTAGAATGCAGCTATAAATGAACATTATAATATTTATGTAACCAGTAATTGAGATTTCAAACTCTTCCCTTTCTTTTTCTCATTATAAAACAGTCTTTGCCTTGTAAAAATTTAGAAAGCCACTGAAAAGTATAACTACATTTTTGGTTATATTTTTCCAGATCTTTTTCCTGTGCTTTTGTAATATATACATTAATTTTATTATATTTTTGCACTTTAACCTGAATTGTGAATAGCTTTCTGTTCTATAAATGTTAATCTATATCATTAATTTTAGTGAGTATTGTAAGGAAATTGTATGAATGTAGTGTAATTTATTTGACCAATCCCCTATATTTAGATATTCAGGTATCATTATTTCCTCAAGTTTTCACGTATTCACAGCCCTGGGATGACAGTCCTTGGACATAGGTGTTTGTGCATATTGCTGATTATTTTGTGAGACTTAATTCCTGGGAGTGGAATTATATATATATTTTAAAAGTGGGTACATAAACTGCCAAATTTCCCTTCTGGAATGTATTAATTATATTCTAATCAGCAGTATATAAGAATCAAAATAAATATTTTAAATTTTTAGTTCAAATAAATGAACTAAATATGTTGGTCACACATAGTCTGTGTGTCTCCCTAGAGGGGTTTTAATAAACTGACAGCAACTTCTTTGGTAACCACTCTTTGGTCCTTTTCTTCTGGGAGATGACATAGAATATTGGGTATTTTAGAATTGCACAGATCTAGGTCGAATCCCAGCTTCTCTGCTTGTTGGCAGCGTGACCTTGGGCAAATTTCCCTATGTCTTTTGAGTCTTGGATAACTCATCTGTAAAACAAGAATTTCAGCTAAGATGGTTGTTGTGAAAAGTAAATGAGATAATGTATTTTTTAAAAGTAGAGTACCTGACAATAGGATGCTATTCTTTTTCCTTAGTTCTCTTTACCCATTTAATGTCAGAAGCCAGGGAAAATAAACCGGGATACCAGAAAAGTCACATCATTTCTCTTTTTGTGTTGTGTGGCCCTAACACAGACCTTGACAGTCATTAGGACTTGATGGTTGTTGATTGTAACCAACAATTGGCTAAAAGTGACAGAAACAGCAGGGTTTCTAGATTCCACGCTGGGTCTGAATATGACTGATAAAGCTTTTAAGACATAGATCAGCCTTATTTATGGACTTTATTCACTACAAAGGTTCTCCTGCCCATGAATCTTCCCTCTTTTACATTTTGTATTCCCTAGTATTCAGCAATTGCACTGTGGTGGCATCTGTAGTCCGAATGTTTTTAAGGAATTAAGGATCAAATTTCAAGGGTGCTGGCCATAGTTTCTTGGAGACCAACTTATATGGAAATTTTTGATCTTTAAAGAGAAACAGTTACAAAGTTAAAGAGAGCCATCAGAGTTTATTATCTACCAGGACTGCTCTTAGTAATGATGGAGTAACTTTAGTGTACTTTAAAGAAGAATTAAGAGATTTGTGAATATTAGATATTTTAAGAGGTTATCCCCTTTCCTTCCTTGACATAATTCAACATTATCACTATTTGTGTGTATATCATTCTTTTATGCTCATTAGTATTCATCCTTTTTCTGTTTTCAAAACTCATGCTTTTAGTCACACTCTGGATAACCAAGGAAAAGACTTCATGCCACTTTTTAAAGAGTGCCTCCCCTAATTTTTTTTTATTTCTATTTTTCCTAAAGATTTATTTATTTATTTATTCCCTCCTCCCCACCCCCCGTTGTTTTTGCATTCACTGTCTACTCTCTGTGTCCATTTGCTGTGTGTTCTTCTGTGTCTGCTTGTCTTCTCTTTAGGGAGCACTAGGAACTGATCCTTCCGGAGTGGGAGAGAGGCGCTCAATCTCTTGCATCACCTCAGCTCCCTGGTCTCCTGCGTCTCTTATTGTCTCTCCTCTGTGTCTCTTTTTGTTGCATCATCTTGCGCCAGCCGTTTGCTTGGGCCAGCACTCCTGTGCGGGCCAACACTCTGTGCGAGCCACCTCTCCGCTTGGGCCAGCTTGCCGTACAGGCCGGCTTGCCTTCACCAGGAGGCCCCAGGAATGAAATCCTGGACCTCTCCTATATGGTAGACGGGAGCTCAGTCGCTTGAGCCACATCCGCTTCCCATCTCCCCTTATTTTTGTTCAGTGTTATTGCTGATTGCCAGACTGTGGGAGACCTTCTGCTGATATTATCCTTACTATATTTTCATAAGGTTATTGTATAACATTTACTTTGGACTTATTAGGTGAAATAATTTCAGATACCTGGAGTCACCTAAAGCTAGTTTTCAAATGTTTAAATTCTGTCTGTTAAATAAAATGGTTGTGCATTTTGCGTTCATTTCCATAGCAATATGTCATTTCTTTGTAGCTGTGCTACTGAGGGCTAAATGGTTATAAAGTCAGAGTTTGGTCTTTGGGTGGATGGGGGCACACTTTTGATGACAACCTGACTTAGTTACTACTACTGTATTTCAGTGATCTGAAATAGTAAGAGTTTAGTCCTTTCAGAGCAAAGCTTTGGCAGTGATCATATTTTCTGCACATATGGTGTCATTTGCTTCATAACTTAGAAATATTTGGAGTGCATAAGCTGTCTTTTTAGATCCTTGTTAGATCATTCCAAAATTTTATGCAATTCTAAAATTGCTACTTAGATGCAGCAAGGGCAACTTGAAGTGGCAATCCATGTATCAAATAAGGAAGGACTCTTCATTATTATTAAACACCAAAATAGGCACTCAGGTTTCACTTCGGAGATTATTTTCATATCTTTTCACTTGGAAATTATTTAAAGAAAAAGTATTTGTTAAAATAGGCTAGGTGGCCTTCAGTTTGGATGATTTAGGTGTTAACATGCCTGAAGAAAGGGAGCTTATCTGGAAAGCTACTGCCCAGTTCAGCTGTAGAACTCTATTTCTGTCTCTGTTAGACTGTTTCCTGTATCATTTTGCATTCTTGGTTTGGTATCCATCCCACATAGATCTCTTTTACTATGTTGGTCTTCCTCTGGCCCAGTGAAGTGTATTGGTTAAAAAAGCTTTGTAACAAAGATTTTGTAGAAAGAAGATTGGATTCCACTGCAAATTGGTTGCCTTAGTAAGTTTTTCTTACGTTTTCATTCACTGAAACCCGTATAACATTGTTTTGAGAGATCGACAAGTAAAAATTAATTTACACTCTAGTTAACTGATACTTGGGACTGGGGACGTGGAGACAAGGGAGAAAGTGTAGGTAGTTCTACACACATGCCATCACCATTAGAGCAGATGCAACTCTGTGTTTTATCAAAGAAAAATCCAGTGTTTTTGTTTGTTTAAAAATTAGAATAGATAATTTTTTATAAATAGAATTTTATTGAAGTATATCATTTATACATGAACATATATAAACAATAAGTGTATAGTAAAAGTTCTGAACTTAAAAAACAAACATGCCTATCATCATACAAGGCTCCCATACATAACCCCACCACCAACACCTGGAATTGTTGTGAAACATTTGTTACAAACTATAGAAGAACATCATCAAAATATTGCTACTAACTATACCCCATGTCTTAGAATAGATAATTTTTTAGAATTGCCATTCTTTAATCCATGAAAACCTGTTTTAATGAATTTATATACTTTTTATATACTAGAGTTTATTTCTATTGTTTGTTTGAATAAATGCAGCGTATCAAATTAGAAATAAAAAGATAGCAAAAATTATAGTACAGAAAAGGGGTTTGTGTCCTGTGACTTTCTTTATTTTTTCCTTCAATAGAGCACGTGGTCCAACAGAGTGAACAAGCCAGAAGGTACAGCGTCTTGTATGACCGAGTTTTCCAAGTAGAAGTCAATCATAAAGTTTGGCCCACAATCAAGGGGAGGGAAATTAGGCTCCACTTTTTTTTTTTTAATTTTTAAAAAATTTATTGAAGTATATCACTCATACATGAACATACATAAAGAATAAGTGTATAGTAATAGTTGTGAATTTACAAAACAAACATACGTAACATCATACAAGGCTCTCATATCTCACCCTACCACCAATATCTTGCATTGTTGTGAAACATTTTTAACTAATGATTAAAGAACATTCTCAAAATATTACTACTAACAAAAGTATTTCCCCCCAACCCACCCTATTGTTATTATTATTTTATATATCATTTATACGTGAACATACATAAACAATAAGTGCATAGTAAAAGTTGTGAACTTAAAAAGCAAACATTCATAACATCATACAGGGGTCCCATACATCAACCCCCCACCAACACCTTGCATTGTCGTAAGACATTTGTTACAAATTGTGAAAGAATATTGTCAAAATCTTACTACTAATTATAGCCCTTACCTTACATTTGGTGTATTTTTCCCCCAACCCACCCTATTATTATTCTTTAAATATATTTTTATGACAGAATTTGTTAACTTACAAAACAATCATGCACATGTGCAGAATTCCCAAACAACACCCCTCTGTCAAAACACCACACCCTGGTGGAATATTTGTTACAGATTTTAAGATGATAATATCCGATTATTACCAGATCCACAGTGTACATTTGACACACTTTTTCCATACTCCCCCATTATGAACACAGTACATCTTTGGCATGGATGCAAGAATATTACATTGTTACTGTTAACCACACTCCATAGGTCACTCCAGTTGTGTTTTTCCCATGTTTTTCCACATTCCCACCACCCTGCAATACTGATGTACATCTGCTCTAGCTTACAAATGACACTTTTGCATCTGTACCATCAACCAGTGTTCTCATCCACCTCTGGGTTTACTGTGCTATTCAGCCCCTAGATGATTCTTTAGCTTTCTGTCAATTGGCATTTACATCCCTAGATTACCCTTTTCAGCCACATTCTCTTTTATAAACCAGCTGTTACTCACTATAATGTGTTACCATCAACTCTGTACATTTCCACACTTTTACAATAAAGCTAATTAAAACTTCCACATATATTAAATATCAGTAGTCCATCTCAGTCCTCCTCTTATCTCCTCTAAGAATCCACCACCTACCACCAGGTCTTGAAGATATTTTCCTACATTTTCTTCTAGAAGTTTTATGGTTCTTTTATATTTAGGTATTTGATTCATTTTGAGTTAATTTTTGTATAGGATGTGAGATTGGGGTCCTCTTTCCTTCTTTTGCTATGGATATCCAATTTTCTCAGTACCATTTGTTGAATGGACTGTTCTGCCCGAGCTGGGTGGGTTTTTGACAGGCTCGTCAAAAATCACTTGACCATAAATGTGAGGGTCTGTTTTTTAACCATCAGTTCGGTTCCATTGGTCTATGTATCTGTCTTTATGCCAGTACCATGCTGTTTTTATCACTGTGGTAGGTAATATGACTTAAAGTCTGGAAATGAGAGTCTTCCAACTTCGCTTTTCCTTTTTAAGATGTTTCTGGCTATTCAGGACCCCTTAGCTTTCCAAATAAAATTGATAATCATGTTTTCCATTTATTTAAAAAATGCTGGTGGAATTTTTATCAGGATTGCATTGAATCTGTATATCAATTTGAGTAGAATTGACATCTTAATGATACTTAGTCTTTCAATCCATGAGCATGGAATATTCTTCCAATTATTTAGGTCTTTTTTAAAAATTTCTTTTAACAATGAGTTGTAGTTTTCTGAATACAAGTACTTTAAATAGTTGGTTAAGTTTATGCCTGAATATTTGGGTTTTATCTGTCATATTTTATTTTCACCACTCCTTTGATGCTTTTAGTTACTTTTATTGATATAATCTTCATTTCTAGATTCTCTTCCTGTCTTTACTTTTCAGGCTGTAGCACACCCTTTAATATTTCCTGCAGAGCAGGTGTCTTGGTTACAAACTCTCTCAGTCTCTGTTTATCTGTGAATATTCTAAACTTGCCCTTATTTTTGAAAGACAGTCTTGCCGGTTATAAGATTCTTGGCTCGAAGTTTTTCTCTTGCAGTATCTTAAATATATCATACCACTGTCTTCTTGCCTCCATGGTTTCTGTTGAGAGATCAGCACTTAACCTTATTGGGTATCTCTTATACATTATGCATTGCTTTTCTCTTGCTGCTCTCAGAATTCTCTCTTTGTCTTTGGCATTTGACATTCTGATTAGTATGTATCTTGTAGTTGGTCTAGTAGGATTTTTTCGGATGGGAGTACGTCGTGCTTCTTGGACATGGATATCTATGTCCTTCAATAGGGTTGGGAGATTTTCTACCATTATTTTTTCAAATATTCCTTCTGTCCTTTTCCCTTCTCTTCTCCTTCTGGGACACCCATGACACGTATGCTTACACGTCTCTTGCTGTCCTTTAGTTCCCTGAGACCTTGTTCAAGTTTTTCCATTCTTTTTTTCATCTGTTCTTTTGTATGTTCACTTTCAGAAGCCATTTCTTCAAGCTCACCAATCCTTTCTTCTGCCTCTGCAAATCTGCTATTATATGATTCCAGTGTATTTTATTTTATTTTTAAATTTTATTTATTTTATTTTGTTTTTCATATATACTTTAAAACAGTGTATTTTTAATTTCATTTATTGCACCTTTCATTCACATAAGATCTGCTATTTTTCTGTGTATACTTTCAAATTCTTCTTTGTGCTCATCCAGTATCTTCTTAATATCCTTAATTTCTTTAGCCATCTCATTGAATTTATTAAGGAGATTTGTTTGAACATCTATGATTAGTTGTCTCAACTCCTTTATGTCATCTGGAGGCTTATCTTATCTTCTTCCTTTAAGTAGGCTATATCTTCCTGTTTCTTGGTGTGGATTGTAATTTTTTTGTTCGTATCTTGGCATCTGGCTTACTAGAGTATTTATTCTGGGTGCAGTTTTTCTCTTTAGTTTAGGGCTTCCTGCCCTTCTCCCTTGCTGGTTGTGTAGTAGGAGCCAAGGATGTAGTTGGTGCTATAAGCTGTGGAGGCTCAAGCTACCCTCATTCCCCCAAGGACCAATGAAGCTTCTCCCAACTTTCTCCTTTGCCAGGGGTAGGGACAGAGCCACAGCTGTGTGGAATAATCCAGTGTATGCAGGCCTAGACTATAATTGCCCAGAGAGACTAATGAAGCTTCACGCCCCTTTCTCCCCTTGCCTGGGGCAGGGATGGAGCTGCAGGTGTGGGCAGCAGTCTATGTAGTGCAGGTCCAAGATGACCACAGTTTCCCCGGTAGACTTCCAATTATTCAGTCTGTGCCAGCTAAATGTATCTGCAGTTACCTGGAGAGGCTGGTGCAGGGCCTATCAGCTTCCTCCCTGCTAGAGGTGGGGCTGAAGCCTAGGCTAGGGCTGCAGGCCAATCTGAGTGAAAGAAACCTGTCTCTACTGTCACCATGATTTTCAGTCAGCCCTGCTTCCCCTCATCCTGGGGGTGGAGCCAAAATGGCAGCTACTGGCCTCCTTCTGACTTGGACAGGCTCAAACTTTAGCTGTTCTTAGGGTTATACTTTAGCCAGTCAAATTTACTAATTAGTAGCTGAAATCGCTGGCCAACGGTCTCTTCCTCCCCTGCTTTTGGGAAATGGAGCTTCCAATTCCAGCCACAGAATAGCTCCTGGGGTGGCTTGTGTTGCCAAAGTAGGATGATCACCGGCCTCTGCAGTGTGGCCTGTAGTTTGCTAGAGAGGCTGGCGCAGCTCCCCCTGGCTTCCTCTCTGCCCGAGGTGGGCCTGGGGCTTAGGCTAGAGCTGCAATCTGATCTAGAGGGAAAGAAGCCAGTCCCTACCAGCACTGTGATTTTCAGTCAGCCCCGCTTCCCCTCGTGTCAGGTGTGGAGTGTAGATGGCGGCCACTGACGTCTTTCTGACTTGGACAGGTTCAAACTTCAGCTGTTCTTAGGATTATACTTTAGCATGCCTAATTTACTAAGCAGTAGCTGAAGTTGTTGCCCAACCATCTCTTCCTCCCTGTTTTGGGAAGTGGAGCTTCCAATTCCAGCCGCGGAACAGCTCCCGAGGTGGCTTGTGCCTCCAGTGGAGGATGGGCACCGGCCTCCGTGGCGTGGGAGTGCTCTACTGACAAATCTTCTCTGCAGATGGGCAGTCTCCTCTTTCCATTCTTTCAAGCATGTTGCAGGATGCACTTCTGGTCTCCTGGAACCCCCAAACAAGTGCTCTAGATAGCTGTGGTTGATCACCAACTGCCCTGTAGCAGGAGCTGATTCTGGGAGCTCTTTACGCTGCTGCCATCTTGCTGGTTGTTCTCTTAGTCTCCACTTTTTGAAGGGAGTGTCAAAAAACTTATGGGCACATTTTAAACTATCACATTTGGCCTAAAAGGTAACAGCAAGTAGTTAGCTTTTCCCTAAAGCTTTACAATTTTGAGGAAGTTTACATCAGATCCTAAAGTATCCACATCAAATTTACTGATTACGGACCACTGAAATTCAAATGAAGGAGCATAGAATTTTGAGCTAGAAAGGACCTGGTTGTACCCTCGCATTATACAAGTGAAGAACTGAGGTGGAAGAGGTTCCCTGACAGCACTGTTCCCGTTGTTGGTATTATATTAGGGCTAACACCCCGATCTCTTGCATTTTGATCAGGACATTTCTTTTGGGTTCAGAGTAATGTCGTTGATGTTCTGCATTCAGAATTTGGGATTTGATTTTCTCTCTTTTTTGTGTGTGTGGAGAACTAAGAACTTAGATCATCAACATCTAACTAGACAATTATCCGCTGGTACTGTTTCCTTGCGTAGCTAAAGGAAGAATTTTAATACCAACATAACTTTCCCCTTAACTTCTAAGAAGCAGAGTTTTACTCTGCCAAGAGAGGTTTAGTGAGAGTATGCTCTGTTTCTTGATGTGGTAGAATTGCAGGCGAATGTGTGAAGGAGTGAACCTTAGTACCATATGGAATCCACAAAGACCTGCATTGCTGGCTGCCACCTTGAAATACTTAAGATAAGTGAGTTTCTTAAACCTGTTAAGTGTGTTCTTAGTTTTTAAAAATCTCTCTTGAAACCTGCATGAAGTATAGAATGATATCTTTAGGATACTGTAGTAAAACATTCTTAAGTAAAAATTCTTTTAGCCTGAATATAAATGGTGTGACAATTCTCAAAAAATTAAATCTTGTGACAAAGGTAATTGAAGTTTTCCTCTTTGTTTTCAGCAATGCATGTTTTCGAATTCACTGCCCTTTGACTGTTACTTTTTTTCTTTCAATTTACCTAATTTTAATTGTTACTAGTAGTCTACAATGACCCTCCCACCTCCTTTTTTCATGATGAAGCTCTTTGGATATTTAAAATTTTTGGAAGATAGGACACTTGCAGAAAGTGCTTGAGAATGTTTGTTTTCCTCTCCCTAATCAAAATTTCTGTTTCAGGTTTTTTTGCAGCTTGGGCGATGGCTGCCAATGCCAGATGGCACCGTTTCTGAGAGAAGAGCTAGCTTTTGCTTAGAAGTAATACCCACAAACAATGCCAAATTAGCATAAGCAAATGTCAGTGAGTTAACACAAAGCCAACACTCTTTCTGTCTTTTCTTTCCTTCCTAGGCCATGGGTGTTGAGAGTGACCAGGAAATTGTGCAGATGATTGGAACAGAGGAACATGTGATGGCTGCATTTGGGCCTAGTTTGGAAGAGTGCCAGAAAGCTCAGATTTTCACACAGATGCAGGTGTGTCTTTTCATATTGTCCTTTGCTATGAAATGGAATTGGAGATTTAATGCTACTCATTGATAGAGCATTGCAATATAATCACTTTGGGAGGTATTATTTGGGAGGAGCGTTGGAGAGATGAGAAAGGTGGTAGAGAAGCTTTTCTGACTCCTTTATTTAGTGATTGGAAAAAGGAGTTTGCCTAGATAAATTATCAGACTATGGTATCTAACTTCGAAGGGGGATATGTGGCTAAGAGGCTTTTATTTGATAATATATTAAGAACTGTTTTTTTTCATTTGTCTGAGCAATTGTTTTTGTTTTTTTTTAAACTACAGTAACAGCAACTTTTGTAGAGGGGTTTTTTCCCTCATGCGTTTCTCTTTAATCTCTCTTTTCATTGCCTTATTCCAGTGGCTTTGGTATCCAGTTGTGTGTGTTCTCTATCCCTTTTCCTAAATTCCCAGGGTTACTTCAGGCAGCAAGAAAGGACCAGGAACAGTCTTTTTTACCACTACCGAGGCTTCATTGATGTGCATAGACATTCCTAGTCGGAACCTGGGAATTTTAGGACAAGACCCAAAGATGAAGTTAGGGATTTATATATATGAAAAAAGTAATAAAAAATAATTGCACTCCCTTCCCACGGGGGAAGGAATCCTACCAGCCTATTTAGGAGTTTTAGCCCCACATTTGTAATGTGCTTTCCTAAGTGTAAATCATTGGTAACATTCCTCCTTGCCATTCTGGCGGGTAGGAAGTCCTTACTATAGAACAACATTAGACAGTTATTTAAACATATGTACAGTGTCTAGTCTGTGGATTAATTACTTACAACCAGGTATAAATTCCAAGCTGCTTTTTTCTAGTCACCCAGGCTCCTTGTAGACTTTGTATTTCCCCACTTATATCTGTTAGTTAGTGTGTGTTCTGAAAATCAAACCAGTCTTGGTATTTTTGTACACTAACCCAAACATTTAGAAAAGTTAATTGTCATGCATATATGTATGTAATTCCAAAACACAAATAGTTAGGGATAGTTCTCATTACTGCCAACCTCTTTCCCTGCAGTTAATTAATAGTTGACTCTAGTTGTGTAAATAGCATGAGGAAAAGTTGTTTAGATTTAAGAGATTCTGT
>JAQZBX010069263.1:0-15610 GCA_029593785.1 Cabassous unicinctus | reverse complement strand
CAGATTGTAAGAAAAAATCACATGATCATCTCTGTAGATGCAGCAAAAGCATTCGACAAAATATAGCACCCTTTCCTGATAAAAACACTGCAAAGATAGGAATAGAAAGAAACTTTCTAAATATGATAATTGGTATATATGAAAAACCCAGAGCTAACATCATCTTCAATGGTGAAATCCTAAAAGCCTTCCCTGTGAGATTGGGAACAAGACAAGGATGCGCACTATCACCACTCTTATTTAATATTGTCATAGAAGTACTTGATTGAGCACTGAGGCAAGAAAAAGGTATAAAATACATCCAGATTGGAAAAGAAGAAGTAAAAATTTCATTATTTGCAGAAAACATGACCCTATATGTAGAAAGCCGTGAGAATTCTACAACAAAGCTTCTAGAACTTATAAAGGAGTTCAGTAATGTCACAGGCTATAATATCAATGTTCAAAAATCAGTTGCATTTCTGTACCTCAATAATGAGCAATCTGAGGAAGAAACCAAGAAAAAATTATCATTTACATTAGTAACTAAAAGAATCAAATACCTAGGAATAATTTTAACTAAAGATGCAAAGGACTTATATACAGAAAACTACACAACACTGTTAAATGAAATCAAAGAAGGCTTTTAAAAATGGAAGAATATTCCCTGTTCATGGATAGGAAGACTAAACATCATCAAGATATCTCTCCTACCCAAACTAATCTACAGATTTATTGCAATCCCAATAAAAATCAACACTGTATTTTTAAGGAATTGGAAAAACTACCTACA
Source organism: Cabassous unicinctus (assembly GCA_029593785.1). Taxonomy (NCBI): domain Eukaryota; kingdom Metazoa; phylum Chordata; class Mammalia; order Cingulata; family Chlamyphoridae; genus Cabassous; species Cabassous unicinctus. The sequence continues at coordinate 14,838 of JAQZBX010069263.1, read as the reverse complement.
AAATATATTTGGAAAGGTAAGAGGCCCCAAATTGCCAAAGACATATTGAAAAAAAGAATGAAGATGAAGGTATCACATTACCTGACTCTAAAACATACTACAAAGCTACAGTGCTCAAAACTGCATGGGTATTGGCACAAGGATAGACATACTGACCAATGGAACCGAATTGAAAGTTCTGATATAGATCCTCACATATACAGTATTCTGATATTCAACAAGGCCACCAAGCCCACTCAGTTGGGAGCAAAGGGCCTCTTTAACAAGTGTTGCTTGGAGAAGTGGATATCCATATCCAAAAGAATGAGAGAGGAATACTATCTCACAACTTATACAAAAATCAACTCAAGAGGGATCAAAGATCCAAATATAAGATCAAAACCATAAAAAACTTGGAATAATGTAGGGAAACATCTACAGGACCTTGTAATAGGAAATGGTTTCATGAACTTCACACCCAAGCATGAGCAGCAAGAGAAAAAAATAGATAAATGGGATCTCCTCAAAATTAAAAACTTCTGCACCTCAAAGGATGTTATTAAGAAAATAAAAGGCAGCCTACCCAATGGTAGAAAATATTTGGGAACCATATATCTGTCAGGAGCCTCATATCCTTCATATATAAAGAAATCCTGCACCTCAAAAATAAAAAGAAAAACAACCCATTTAAAAAATGGGCAAGTGACCTGAAAATACATTTCGCCATGGAAGAAATACAAATGGCTAAAAAGCACATGAAAAAATGCTTGACAATGCTAGCTATTTGGGAAATGCAAATCAAAACTACAGTGAGATACCATCTTACATCCATCAGAATGGCAGCTATTAAAAAAGCAACAGACTATAAGTGTTGGAGAGGATGTGGAGGAATAGGAACCGTCATCCACTGCTTGTGGGATTGTGGAATGGTCCAGCCACTGTGGAGGACAGTTTCGTGGTTCCTCAGAAAACTGGCAATAGATCTTCCGTATTATCTAGTGATTCTACCGCTGGGTATATACCAAGAAGAATTGAAGGCAAAGACACTAACAGATATATGCACACCAAAATTCATAGCAGCATTGTTCTCTATTGCCAAAAGTTGGAATCAGCCCCGGTGCCCATCAAGAGAAGAACGGATAAAGAAATGTGGCACATACATACAATGGAATATTACTCAGCTGTAAGAACAAATAAGGTGCTAACACATGGAATAACACGGAGGAATCTTGAAGACCTTATGTTGAGTGAAGCAAGCCACGCATTGAAGAATGAACAATATATGACTTCACTATTTTGAATTGAGGAAAGTGAGCAGTCTCTGAGAAACATTGTCTGAAAGATAGGTTAACAAGGGAGAGAAAGAGAATCAAAGGTTGTGAGTCATCATGCATATGGACATAATCTATGGTATAATGATAGAGTATAGTTGGATATTGAAGGATAGGATAGGTGGGTAGAGATATTACTTGGTTTGGTGGTGCCCGGTTGACAGGAGGGTAGTTTAGGAAAGGTGGGTAAGAATACCCAGGATACTGAGGGGAGAGTTGGGAGGGGGCTAGGTGAACTTGGGATTTGAGGGTATGATGTTGAAAGTGGAGGAGAGGGAATGCTCTTATGGCAGTATGACAAAGTAGTGTCACTGGTTTACGGAGTAGGTTGGGGGGCATTCAGATTGGGTGCATCTGGAGTAAGCTTCTGGGGAGTGTGTGAGTGTTCATCTTGTCATAATGTGTTGTGTCAGGGAATGGAGACCCACATGGTGAGTGGGAAGGAGATGGAGCCCCATCTTTGGGAGGACTGATTCATCCAGAAAGAGACAGGTGGGTGTCTCTTAGGTTCAAGGGTGTATCCTTAGAAGAGAGGATAATAAGAATGTCAAGACCTCTTGTTGCATGTAACCATGAATCTTGTCATCCAATGAGTCAAGACAGGAGAGTGTCATGAGCCCCAGGGGCATGGGGAGGAAGGAACAGAAAAGATCAAACAGGGGGTTTTTAGTCATCATGGGAAATGTTTTTTATTACCTTACATTAATGGACGAAGACATGGTAAATATCATAAAAAATTATTAAACTGTACCATTTAAATTGTAAAATATACTGTAAACCATTGACAATGTTTAGTAGCTATGTTTCACTATCTGTATAACAGTTATAACAATGTTACCATCCACATGAAAAAGGTTTTAATATGGGGTGGGGAAACGGGAAGGAGGTTGGGTATATGAGAGTCTCTAGTATTCTGTGTGTGACTTTGCTGTAACCGAAAACTTCTTTGAAAATTAAATGAAATTTGGGAGACACTGGGGAGTGAGAAGGGGCAGGTGCCACAGTACAGACTGGACACCCGATGATGCAGTGATAAAAGGAAAAATGTTAAAAAAAAATTTAAATTTTTGTTTTTTCTCATTGTTTGAATATCCCAATGCTTTAATTTTATTTCATTTCTAGTGTTTTTTTTAAGTTTCCAGGTACTTTATCTCTTATATTTAAACTTATCTTTATTTCATTTTCCTGTTAATTATATTTGGCTATTATATGGGCTTCATCTTCAAGGAAGGTTTGGATCACCGAAGGGTTACAGAAGGGGAAGGAGATGATCATTGGTGGGGGGTGTCAGGGATGGGGGTTTCATGGGAGGAAGTTCATCTGAATATACACAAAAGATATATAAAATTTTTCAAATGATCAAGGGTGGGGCATGGTCACAGTGGGTAGAAAATCACTCAATAAATGAGGGACTACTAAACTCCCAGCCAAGAGTGTTCTGCCACATTCTCCAAGGGAGCAGCAACTGTCCCCCATTTGCAGGGACATTGTCTTGTAAAGGAGGATCGTCCTTTCATGGGTTCTTCTTATTGATGACTAGCCTTCTGAGACTTTGCTCTTGTAATTGAAACTTAGCCTAGTGTTTTGGGGTCCCTAAGGGTTGCCACCTGAGAGCCTCCTTGTTGCTCAAATGTGGCCTTTGTCCAAGCCAAACTCAACATATGAATGCATTACCTTCCCCCCAGTGAGGGACATGACTCCTGGGGATGAGCCTCCCTGGCAATGAGGGATAAATACCCAGTGCCAACTGGCAATATGACAGGAAAAAGACATTGAATAAAAGGGAGAAATGGTAAAGACAAATCAGTTCATGTGGCTAAGAGACTTCAAAGAGAGTTGGGAGTTCATCCCAGAGATAATGCTTATGCACACCTCAGTAGAATCTCATAGAAGACCAAAGTGGATATCACCCCACACAAAGAGGCTCCTGAGGGCTCTGGGGACACCCAGGTCCTATATAAGGGGGGATAGCTCCAGAGATTGATGCATTATCAGTGGGCTTTACTTTGGAATCTGTGCTCCTGAGAGTGACAGAGTTGGACTCAAATGAGTCCTCCCTGCACATGGTCCATCAGTCCCTTCTATTAAAACTTATATGTAATGCTGGAGTTTGTAGATGTACTTCCAGAGACTGGAGCCTCTGGCCTGCCCATGTGCCCATGAGATTCCTGCTATGCCTGGAATCTTGGTGGAGCTGCAACTCCTACTGTACAGCTCAATGGACTCACGCAAGTCACCTGGTGAGGAGAAGTTGATGTACAACAGCCATCCCTGGGAATGGAGAGAGCCTGCAGTTGCAGGCAGGATAATCCCACCCACTGTATCCATGGGATATAATCCACCTCTCATTTGGAGGTTGAGTGGACATCACCATCCCAAACTCCTCCAGATTGGGAGAAGAGCTAAGGACTAGATTGGAGTTAATGGTATTCTGTTGTAGACATATTGTGATTCAAGTAATGGAAGAAATTACAACAGTGAGGTAGAGCCACTGGCCACTGGATGCTTTTGGGACAGGAAATGGAAAAGCAGTTGTAATACAGGTGCTTTTTCAGGACTTGGGAATTATCCTGGGTGACATTGCAATGACAGATATAGGCCATTTTACATCAACATATAACATGCAGAACTGTGTGGGAGAGAGTGTGGTCTACAATGTGAACTATGGTCCATGCTTAGTGGCAAAGCTCCAGGATGTGTATATCCATTGCAGGTGATGTGCCCCACTAATGAAAGATGTTTATGTGGGATGTTATGGGCAGTTTGGGAGGAGGGAAACATGGGAATCCCTGTAATAGTTGTGTAAAATTTATGTAATCTAAGCATCTTTTAAAATATTTTTTAAAAAATTAAGTTACATGAGGAAGTGACCAAAGCCCATGGTCACTCCTCATGCCACATTACCTTCTCTTTCCCAGTCCATAGTTATGGCCTCTTGGGGAGTTCCTTACAATCAGTTGATGGGGGAAAAGAAAACTAGAGGCTGCTTTACAGATGGTTCTTCATGATGTGAAGGACCACCCAAAAGTGGACAGCCTCAGCAGTGCAGCCTCTTTTTGTGACATTGCTGAAAGACAGTGGTGAGGGCAAATCCTCCCAGTGGGCAGAACTTCAAGCAGTGTACCCTGTTTTTCATTTTGCTTGGAAGGAATAATGGCCAGAGGTGCATTTGTAAAATGATACATGGGCTGTTGCCAATGGATTGGCTGGATGGTCAGGGACTTAGAAGGACCATAATTGGAAAATTTGTTACAAAGAAGTCTGAAGAAAAGGTTTGTGTGTAGACCTTTCTGAAGGGGCAGAAAAATATGAAAGTATTTGTTTCTCATGTGTATGCTTACCAGAGGGTCACTTCAGGAAAAGAAGATTTTAATACTCAAATGGATAAGATGACCTTCTCTGTGACTAATAGTCTCTTTCCCCAGGCATTCCTGACATTACACAATTCTGCTCATGAACAAAGTGGCTATGGTGGTAGGGATGGGGGTTATGCATGGGCTCAGCAACATGGAATTCCCTTCAACAAGGCTGACTTGGCTACAGTCACAGCTGACCACCTGATCTGCCAGCAGCAGAGACCCACATTTAGTCCCCATTATGGCACCATTCCCAAAGGTGATCAGTCTGCTACCTGATGGCAGGTTGATTAGATTGACCCACTTACATCATGGAAGGGGTAGCAATTTGTTCTAACTGGAATAAACACATCCTTTGGATATGGGTTTGCCTTCCCTGCATACAATGCTTCTTCGAAAACTACCATCTGTAGACTTACCAAATGTCTTATTCATCACTATGGTATTCCACACAGCATTGTTTCAGATCAAGGAACCCACTTCACAGCAAATGATGTGCTCAAATGGGCACATGCCCATGGAATTCACTGGGCTTACCATGTTCTCCAACTTCCTGAAGCAGCTGAATTGATAGAACAGTGGTATGACCCTTTGAAGACTCAATTCTCATGCAAACTAAGTGGCTGGGGCAGTGTTCTTCAGGAGGCTGTGTGTGCTCTAAATCAACATATCCACTATGGTGCTGTTTCTCCCATAGACCGGATTCATGGGTTCAGGAATTGAGAAGTGGAAATGGGATTGTCAACACTCACTATTACTCCTAGTGATCTACTAGGAAAATTTTTGCTTTCTTTTCCTGCAACCTTAAGCTCAGCTGGTCTAGAGGTTTCAGTTCCAAAAGAAAGAGTGCTTCCACCAGGGAACACAACAATGATTCCATTGATATGGAAGTTAAGACAACCACCTGGCCACTTTGGGCTCTTGTGCCTCTGAATCGACAAGCAAAGAAAGGAATTGCTGTACTGGATGGGGGGATTGACCCTACATAATGGAGGTAAAGAAAAGTTTGCTTTGAATGCAGGAGATCCCCTAGGGTGTCTCTTAGCCATACCATGCCCTGTGATTAAAGTCAATGGAAAATTGCAACAACCCAATCCAAGCAGGACTAACAATGGCCCAGAATCTTCAGGAATGAAAATTTGTGTCACATGACCAGGCAAAGAACCACTTCCAGCTGTGGTGACTTCTAAGGGTAAAGGGCAACATAGAATGGGTAGTGGAAGAAGGTAGTGACAAATATGAACTTCAACCATGTGACTGATAACAAAGAATGAGAACTATAATGGTTATGTATATTTCTTCCTTATTTTGTTATGAGTATGTTTGTATATGTACATAAAATGAATCTTTGTTTTCTTCCCTAACCTTTCACCTTATCATATGATGTTAGTTGTATTAGTTTCATGGCATTGTATTTAAGGAAGCCATGTTGAAAAGTGAACATTACCCAAGGACTTGCACCCTATTCTGGAGGAATTCAGTGCATTTCCAGTGGTATGCAGGTCAGTTGAATATTTCTTATCCAGAAATATATGTATATATATATATATATATACTATTGTTTTATTTAGAGACTAAATATGGTTTAAAGTGATCTATATGGCTGCCATGTTGACAAAGGGAGGACTGTCAACCAGGTACTGGTGCCCAGTAGTTTGGTCAAGCAAGCACTGGGCTAATGGTAATACAAGGGCATTATATGAATTTAATTATCAATAAGTTGATTTCATAGATGCCTGGTTACATCTACAATCAACTGAGGAGATTGCTGGAGCTGGTGCTGATTGTAGAGACCATGAATCAGAATACAAAATATAGCCCCCAACTTCTAGGTGAGAATAAAAGGAGAAAAGGATATGGAGGTTTCTGTGCCAAGTTCCAGTCAGTAAAGTAAGTGTCTAGAAGTTTGATGGAAATGTGAATTTGAAGGAAAGAGGGGCATGATGCATTTCATCCTGTACATTCTTGGAAACTGCTTATGCAGGTGACACATGCCCAGATTGAGGATGAAAAAATAAAGTCATCACTGGTCTTGCCTCTGTTGCAGGGTGTGTGTGCAGGACTGTATGCAGTGGGTGTTTGTGTCTTCAAGGGCACTAATTTGTAGGCATGCAAGGACTTGCCTGATGTACATGTGTGTGGGCATGAGAGCCCACTCATGTGCATCCATGCACATGTATGCACTGTGGTCCTGGTTGTGGTATTTGGAAAGCCTGTGGAGAGAGGTAGCCTGGAATCAGGTGATGGAAGATGAAGTCAAAGCCACAGACCAGGGGCATGGAAGGAAGGAAACTGAAGGTGTGTAGACATGGCACTTGAACATCTTGTGACCCTGGGTCTTCTCCAGGTAGAGCAAGACACCCTCAATCCAACTCACAAAGTCTAGTTAATGAGACAGTGGTGTGTTCCTGAGGTCCCTGGGCAGCAGTGTCATTTCCAGACCACTTCTAGCCACACCCTTGGCAACAGGGGCTTCCCACCATGGAAATGACCAAGAAGGGGAAGACACCAAGACTGTCACCAGTGAGTCTTTTAAACAGAAATGCACCCTCATTGTGAAAGGATGAATGACAAGTGACCCAGCCCTGTGCTCCCTGAGAGTCACAGATGTACTATGGACAGAACTGAGGACAGACAGGGCCCTGGACTCAGTTTTGACAGAGGGATGGTCAGCAGGTTGGGTGAGACAGGAACCTGGGGCAGGGAGTTTTTCACTGCCTTGGGACTGTGAATGCAGGGATGGGTGAAAGGGACAATGGCCCAGGGATTAGCTTCTATCCACTTCTGGAAAAATCAAGGTTGAGAATGTGACTCACCCTCTGGTCTGTGGGTGCTTTCACAATGATGAAGCTCAAGTACATCACCCAACACTCACCCACCAATGTAGATTAAGCCCTACAATGTGCTAGACATTCAAGAAGCCTCCTTGAGATGAGCCAATGATCCATTGGAGGCAATAGACACAAATGGAAGTATAACAAATACACAAAGATTTTGAGCATGTGATGAAAGGGATGGAGAGTTTCCCTTATCCCCTGAGGAGAGGGCTCAGGAGGTACCACATCAGGATCCTTAAAAATATGTGGAGTGTTCTGGGAAGCTCTTCCAAGGGGTAGTGGGAGTCCTGCTTAGAGGACAGACTCAGGAACCAGATTCCAGGGTCCCAGTCCTAGACCTGCCACCTCTTGACTGCATGTCCTTCTGCAAATAACTTACCCTCTAAGTGCCTCTGTTTCATCAACTTCAAATATGATAGATCTCAGAGCATTTTTCTGAGAGTTAAGTGAGTTAGCACAACTCAGCACTGGGAAGGGTGACCCTGCATGTCTTCAAAACATCTTTTGCCAGGCAATAAGGTGGGAGTGGAGGCAGTGGGAGTTTGGAAGGTAAACTGTAGATGGGTGGGCATCCCCTCCTACCATGCTGCTCACAGACATTCAACCATGGTCCAGATGGTAGATGGAAGGCACCTGGGTCTGCAGCTTCAGGGAAAGCCTGGATGGAACTCATCTTACAGGCTTAATCCTTCCCCACTTCCCACCTGGTGTGCAGAGAACAGAACCCAGGGTCATCTACTTGGACATGAGCAGGAGATATTTCTGGGACACTTACTGATGAGGGTCATTGCTGAGACATCTGCCACCACAGACATCAGCTCAGGCAATAGCAAAGACTCAGGATTGAGAAGCCAAAGTATAAGGCACTTAGAATAGAAGATATAGAAAAACCCCCTGTGGAATCTCATTAGAGGAAGATTTATTGATTATGGCATACAGAACCAAACCATGCAGGCAAAGATTGATAAATGTAAATGCATTAAAATTAAAAATATCAGGAAGCAAGTGTGGCTCAGGTTGAGTGCCTGCTTCCCATGTATGAGGTCCTGGGTTTAACCCCCTATGCCTCTGAAAAAAATGTGCGGGAAAGAGTGTAAACCACAATGTAAGCTATAATCCATGCTTTGTGGCAATGCTCTGAAATGTTTTCATCAATTGTAATGAATGTTCCACACTAATGAAAGATGTTGTTAATGTGGATAATTGTGAGAGGTGTAGGAAGCAGGGTGTATGAAAATCGCCTATATTTTTGTGTAACATTTATGTAATCCAAATACCTTTTTAAAAAAAATAAAAATATATTTTTATAAAGTATCTGTTATGGGGAGTGTCTGTAGCTCAGTGGTTGAGCACTTGCTTTGCACGTCCAAATTCCAGGTTTCAACCCCAGGTGCCTGCTGAAAAATGTGTCTGAAAAACAAAACAAGCAAAGCCACCAACCAAATGTAAGGACAAACCAAAGAGGGGGAAATTTTTGCAATGCTCATGTTGATTCTACAATTAGTGTCCAGAATGAATTAACACTCTTATGAATCATCAGCTAACCCCTAGCAGCACAGCTTGAGTCAGATGGCCAGAAGAGGCATCAAGGGCAACAGATCAACATGGATGAGTCATTCACAGGGGACTCAAAGAAGGAGACCACTTGGAGGGCTGGTGGGGAAAGAGAGAATGAGCATTATTCTGCTGAGAAAAATAGCTTTAGCCCTGACATCAGGAAGGGAAGAGTGGAGTGGGCAGTAAAAAGACAGGAGTAATGAGAAAGGAGTTATACACTGTCATCTTTCCTTGAAAATAAAAGCATGTACAATTGTGTTAGAGCAACAAACAGAGTGATACAGAAGCCATGTTGTGGAAATTTAATATGTATAGTCATACATAAAAAGTTAGACATCAATGTTGGTGTGAATGCCTTTATAACTAAATATATCCACAGTTAGTTTGCCTCTCACTTGCCCTGGAGCTTATAGCCAGCCTTATTTAGGCAACTGTCTGAAGTAGGAGGTAGGGGTGTGGCTTGGAGACCAGGGCAGAAAGTGCCACGAGAGACCAAGGTGGGACTTTGCCCTGAGTTAGGAGTCCCCAAGAGAGTTTATTTTATATATATATATATATATTTAAAGATACTTAGATTATATAAATGTTACACAATAAATATAGGGATTCCCACACACCCCACCTCCCACACCACCCACTACCTTCCACATAAACATCCTTCATTAGTGTGGCACATTATTTGCAATTGCTAAACACATCCTGGGGCTTTCCATTCAGCATGGTCCATAGTTCACATTGTAGAGCACACTCTCTTCCACGCAGTTCTGCGTGTTATATGATGATATAAAATGGCCTATATCTGTCAATGCAATGTCACTCAGGATAATTCCCAAATCCTGAAAAAGCCCTGTATCACAACTGCTTTTCCCTCTCCCTTCCCGCAGAGCCTCCAGTGGCCACAGGCTCCACATTAATGTTGTAATTTCTTCCATTGCTGGAATCACAATAGGTCTATCAGAGAATACACGTAAGTCCACTATAGTACATAGCACTTCCCCTTATACTGAGGTGTCTGTGATGGTGATGTCCATTCCACCTCCAATTGAGAGGGGGTTTATATCCCATGGGGAAGATGGGTGGGATGATCCTGTCTGTAGCTGTAGAATCTCTCTAATCCCTGTGATGGCCACTGTCCATCATCATCTCCCTACCAGTTTTCCTGTGTGAGTCCAATGAGCTGTAGAGTAGGAGTTGCTGATTCACTGAGGTTCCAGGCACTGCTGGAACATGGACAACCCAAAGACTTCAGTCTCTGGATGTACACCTACTAACTCCAGCACCAAGTAGAGGTTTAAATAGAAGGGACAGATGAGCCATGCCCAGGGAAGACATAGATGAGTCCACCTCTGTCACACTCAGAAGCACAAACTCCAAAGAAGGACACACTTGCAAGGCACCAAACTCTGCAGTTTTCTGCCCTGACATAGGACCTGGAGGTCTCCAGAGCCCCCAGGAGCCCCACTAATTGGGGTGATATACACTTTGGAATTCTATGAGACCTTACTGACAAGTGCATAAGCATTATCTCTGGGGTGAACACCTGACTGATTTTGAAGTCTTTTAACCATATAAACTCATTTGTCTTTACCTTTATCCCCTTTTACTCAAAGGTCTTTTTAGAGTTTTATTGCCAGTTGGCATTTGGTAGTATCCCTTGGTGTGAGGGAGGCTCACCCACAGGGTCATGTCCCATGCTGGGAGGAAGGTAATACATTCATATGGTGAGTTTGGCTTAGAGAGAGGCAACATTTGAGCAACAAGGAGGCTCTCAGGTGGCAACCCTTAGGCACCCCATAACAGTAGGCTAAGATTCAATTATAAGAGCAAAGACTCAAGCTAGTCATCAATAACAAGAAACCATCAGTGGACCATCCTCCTTTACAAGACACTGCCCCTGCAATTGGGGGACTGTTGCTGTTCCCTTGGAGAATGTGGCAGAACTCTCCTGGCTGGGAATTCAGTATTTCCTCATTTATTGAGTGATTGTCTACCCACTGTGACCATGCCCCACCCCTTGATCATTTGAACAATTTTATATATCTCTCATGTATATTCAGGTGATCGTCCTCCCATGAAACCACCATCTCAGACATCGCCCAACAATGATCCATCCTGCCCCCTCTGTAACCCTACTGTGATCCAAACCTTCCTTGAAGATGAAGCCCATAAAATAGCCAAATTCAATTAATAGGAAAATGAAATAATAAAGATAAGTTTAATATAAGAGTTAAAATACATGGTGACTTTAAAAAAACACTAGAAATAAAATAAAATTAAAGGATTGGGATATTCAATAAATGGGAAAAAAGTTTAAAAAAAAATTTTTACATTTTTCCTTTTATCACTGCATTATTGGGTGTTCAGTCTGTAGTATGGCACCTGCCCCCTCTCACTCCCCAGTGTATCCCGAATTTTCATTTAATTTTCAAAGTTTTAGGTCACAGTAAAGTCACACACAGAATATTAGAGATTCCCATATACCCAAACTCCTACCCCTTTCCTCACCCCATATTAAAACCTTTTTTTTGAGGATGGTAGCATTGTTATAACTGTTATACAGATAGTGAAGCATAGCTAATAAACATTGTCAATGGTTTACAGTATAGTTTACAATTTAGATGGTGCAATTTAATAATTTTTGATGATATTTACCATGTCCTGTGTACATTACTGTAAGGTAATGAAAAACATTTCCCATGACCACTAAATACCCCATATGATCTTTTCTGTTCCTTCCCCCCTTTCCCCTGGGGCTCATGACACTCCCCTGTCTTTACTCATTGGATGACAAGACTCATAGTTACATGCAACAAGAGGTCTTGACATGCTGATTATCCTCTCTTATTAGGACCCACCTTTGTGCATAAGAGACACCCACCTGTCTGTTCCTGGGTGAATAAGTCCTCCCAAAGATGGGGATCCATCTTCTTCCCTCTCAGCGTGTGGGTGTCCACTCCCCAACACAACACTTTATGACAGGATAAACAGACATTTCCCAGAAGCCTACTCCAGAAGCACCCCTTCCTGAATGCCCCCCAACCTACACCCTAAACCAGTGACACTACCTCGTCATACTGCCATAAGAGCATTCCCACTCGTGAATTTTCAACATCATACCCACAAATCCCATGTTCACCAAGTCCCCCTCTGAACTCTTCCCCAGCATCCTGTGTATTCTAACCCACCCTTCCTAATCTATCCACCTGTCAACCCTGCATCATCAAACCCAGTAGTGTCTCCACCCACCTGTCCTATCCTTCAATATGCAGCTATCCTCTATCATTTCACCATAGATTATGTCCGTATGCATGATGGCTCACAACCTTCTCTTCTCTTTCTCTCCCTTGTTAACCTGTGTTTCAGATAATGGTTCTCAGAGACAGCTCACTTTCCTCAATTCAAATCAGTGAGGTCATATACTGTTCATCCTTCAATGCCTGGCTTGCTTCACTCAACAAAAGGTCTTCTAGATTCCTTCATGCTATTCCGTGTGTTAGCACTTTATTCGTTCTTACAGCTGACTAATATTCCATTGTATGTATGTGCCACATTTTGTTTATCCATTCTTCTGTTGATGGGCACCGGGGCTGATTTTAACTTTTGGCAATTGTGAACAATGCTGCTATGAACATTTGTGTGCATATATCTCTTCATGTCTTTGCTTTCAATTTTCTGGGTATAATACCAAGCAGTGGAATTGCTGGATCATATGGAAGATCTACTGTTAGTTTTCTGAGGAACCACCAAACTGTCCTCCACAGTGGCTGGACCATTCCACAATCCTACCAGCAGTGGATGATGGTTCCTATTTCTCCACATCCTCTTCAACACTTATATTCTGCTGTTTTTTTAATAGCTGCCATTCTGATGGGTGTAAGATGGTATCTCATTGTAGTTTTAATTTGCATTTCCCTAATAGCTAGCGATGTCGAGCAGTTTTTCATATGCTTTTTAGCCATTTGTATTTCTTCCTTGGAGAAGTGTCTTTTCAGGTCAATTGCAGATTTTTAAAATGGGTTGTTTGTCTTTTTATTTTCGAGGTGTAGGATTTCTTTATATATGCAGGATATTAGGCTCCTATCAGATATATGGTTGCCAAATATTTTCTCCCATTGGGTGGGCTGCCTTTTTATTTTCTTAATAACATCCTTTGAGGTGCAGAAGTTTTTAATTTTGAGGAGATCCCATTTATCTATTTTTTTCTCTTGCTGCTCATGCTTGGGTGTGAAGTTCATGAAATCTTTTCCTTTTACCACGTCCTATAGATGCTTTCCTACATTATCTTCCAAGGTCTTTATTATTTTGGCTCCTATGTTTAGATCTTTGATCCCTCTTGAGTTGATTTTTGTATAATGTGTGAGATGGTATTCCTTTCTCATTCTTTTGGATATGGATATCCAGTTCTCCAAGCACCACTTTGTGGGAGGAGGTGTGGGGGGGGCGAGGGCGGTATGGAAGCTCTGAGCACGCTGCCCGAGAAAACCGAGGTGTGGACACCGTTTTGGCACCGAATGCCGCAACCAATCAGGAGCGGACGCCTTTGCAACTACCGCAGCCAATCGGCTGCCGACATCTGTAGCAATCTCTCCTTGCCGTGTGCTTCAAGATGGCCACCGCAACTCGGCACCACCCCCTTTCTAGCATATACCTTATATGGACATAAACCCATCCCAACCAATCAGAACCCGCCCAGTATGCCTTACCCTTCCCCCATTTCTCTCCACCCCTCCTGCTCTTTATAAATATCAGAGCCCGCCTAATAAAGTTAGACTTGATAGCCCAGCCTCGTCTCCGGAGCATGTGGTAGTCTCCGTAATCGTTACTCATCGTCTGCTGGTAACCGGGAAGTGTCCGTCTCCCCACTCTCGTCTGCGGCTTAAGACGCAGACCCCTTCCTTTGGCTCGCTGTGCTCGGGGACGCCTAAGCCCGGTGGGCCGCAACCCCCCTCCCTTTGTCCCCCGACCGCCCAATCGCCAAGGGAACCGCCCCAGGGTTGGCGATCAGTGGCGGCGGCAGACGGCGGTGGTCAGCGGTGGTCGGCGATCGGCAGCGGAGCCTGCGAGGAATCACGCCGACAGCTGGCACCCGAACAGGGACCATCGTCGTGAGCTGGGACCCCATCGAGACTGGACAGGGACCAGCGGTAATTGCGCCGTGTGCACTTTCAGGTGAGTAACCCCATGTAAATATTTTTCCTCATGGGCAACCTTCCCTCTTCCATAAAAACCCCTCAGGCCCAGATCCTCCACGCGCTGCTAGCCAGCCGGCGCATTAAGATTTCTGAAAAGGTGCTTGCACAATACTGGGACCTAATTTTTCAGTTCAACCCCTGGCTAGCTACAGCCTCCTTATGGGATCCTCAAACTTGGGCTAAACTTTTAAAACGCGTATGCTCGGCTGAGGTTCAGGAAGGGAAAAACTTCCCGCTTGGCCTTGTCCCAGCTCTACTTGCCATCTACGCCTGCCTAACGGGCGCCCCGCCTGAGGATCCGGCACCCACTCCCCCTGACCTCAATAAGGAATTGGATGAAAATAAGCAATCTCTCCCGTGTTCAGCCAAATCCCCGGGCACCGAGGCCTCTCCTCCATATACTGGCGCGGAGGCTCCTCCTTTGTACGCTGCCTCTGCCCCTCTTTATCCGTCTTTGTCTCAGTTCCACTCAGGCCCCACGCCAAACCTTCCCGTGGAAGCGTCCCCTCCCCCCAGGTCACTCGATACATTCAGCGAAGGCAAATTTCACTTAAAGGATCCCTTCCCCCCTGAAACGTCTCTGTGC
>JAQZBX010069262.1:0-15608 GCA_029593785.1 Cabassous unicinctus | reverse complement strand
CAAAAAATAGCAATAGAAGGAAATTTCTTCATCATGATGAAGGGAAAATGTGGAAAACCTACAGCTAACATTGTAGTCAATGGTGAAACACTGAAAGCTTTCCGGCTAACATCAGGAACAAGACAAGGAGGCCCACTGTCACCACTGCTATTTAATATTGTACTAGAAGTTCTAGCTAGAACAATTAGGCAAGAAAAAAAACTAAAAGTCATCAAAATTGGAAAGGAAATAGTAAAGTTTTGCTATTAACAGATGACATGAGACTGTACTTACAAAGTGAAAAATCTACAACAAAGTTTCTAAAGCTAGTAAACGAATTCAGCAAAGTGGTGGGATACAAGGTCAACATGCAAAAATCAATTGTGATTCTGTACACTAATAATGAGCATTTGAGAAGGAAATCAAGAAAATAATTCCATGTATAATATCAAGTAAAATAATGAAATACCTATGAATAAATTTAACCAAGGATGTAAAGGACTTGTACACAGAAAACTACAAAATATTCCTGAAAGTAATCAGAGAAGATTTGAATAGATGGAGGGACATTCTGTATTCATTGATTGGAAGACTAAATATCATTAAGATGACAATTCTACCTAAATTGAAGTTGCAATGAAATCTCAATCAAAATTCCAACAATCTATTTTTCAGAAATGGAAAAGCCAATTGTCAAACTTATTTGGAAGGGAAGGGGCCCTGAATAGCCAAAACCATCTTGATAAAGAAGAATGAAGTTTGATGACTCACACTTCCTGACTTTAGAGCATATTACAAAGGTGCAGTGGTAAAAACTGCATGGTATTGGCATAAAGATACACATCAATGGAATCAAATTGAGAGTTCAGAAATAGACCCTCATATCTATGATCAATTGGCTTTTTAAAACTTTTTAAATTGAAGTTTATCATTCATACATAAACATCCATAAAAAATAAGTGTATAGTAAAAGTTGTAAACTTACAAACATGCATATCATCATACAAAGCTCCCATACCTTACTGCACCACCAACACCTTGCATTGTTGTGAAACAATTGTTATAAACTATGAAGAAGCATTGTTAAAATATTACTATAGCCAATATCTAATATTTGGTGTATTTTCCCTCAACCCACCTGGTTATGGACACCCTGTATTTGTATTATATACTTGTTATAGTTCATGAGAGAATGGTCTCATATTTGTTCGGTTAACCACAGCCCATATTCCAACACAGGATTCATTGTGTTATACAGTCAATTGATTTTTGACAAGGCTGCCAAGTCAACTAAACTTGAAAAAAATAGTCTCTTGAAATAATGATGATGGGAGAACTGGATATCCATATGCAAAAGAATGAAAGAGGACCCTTATCTCACACCCTAAACAAAAATTAACTCAAAATCCATCAAAGACCTCAATATAGGAATTAGGACTATAAAACTCCTAGAAGAAAATGTAGAGAAGTGTCTTCAAGATTTTGTGATAGGCCATGGTTTCTTAAACTTTACACACAAAGCACAAACAATGAAAGAAAAAATAGATAAATGGGACTTCCAAAATTAAAAATGTTTGCACTTCAAATGGCTTTATCAAGAAGGCGAAAAAATAACCTACTCAATGGGAGAAAAGATTTAGAAACCACATTTCTGATAAGCGTTTGATATCCATATTATATAAAGAGATCAAAGATGAAATGACTAACAACCTAATGAAAACTAGGCAAAAGTATTCGTGATGCATGTGACAACATGGTGAACCTTGACGATATTATATTATGTGAAAAAAGTCAGTCACAAAAGGACAAATATTTTATGATCTCACTGTTATGAACTAATAATAATAAACAAACTCAGAGAGTTAGAATCTAGAATCTAGCTTACCCGGAGACATATTGGGGTTAGAGAATGGGGAGTTGATCCTTAATTTGTACAGAATTTTATTTAGGCTGATGGTAACGGTTTGGAAAAGATAGTGGTGATGATAGCACCTTATCCACAGCTGTGTAATCCACAGCTCTGAGTTATATATGTGAATATGGTTAGAAGCAGAAACTTTAGGATATATATTTTATTAGAATAAAATGTAAATGACAAAACATAAGATTGTAAAACACAGTGAACCCTATTGTAGATGATGGACTATAGTTAACAGTACAAGTATAAGAATATTCTTTCATGAATTATAGCAAATGTACAATACTAATATAAGGTATTAATAATAGGCAGGTATTTGGGAAAAATACACCTAATGTAAATGATGGGAAATAGAGAGAACTATAATAATATATATATAATAATAATCTTTCATAAATTGTAACAAAGATAAGTACTGTTTAAAATTTTTCACAATTGTAAAAAGAAAGTGCTATCATTCATTGTAACAAACGTTCCACTCCATTGCAAGGTGTTGGTGGTGAGGTGGTATATGGGAATTCAGTATGTTATACATGATCATTCTGTAAACTCACAACTTATCTAAGAAAAAATTAAATTATAAAATAATCTCAAATTTTTAAAAAAGCACATACATTCCAACTCAACAATCACACTTTCAGGTATTTATCCAACTGAGAGAATAGCAAGAGTACAGAACGGTGTATATGCAAGGATGGTCATTGAAATATTCCCTGTAATAGTTAAAATGTTGGAAACAAGGTAAATGTACCGGGCTGGTTAAATAAATTATGCTGTCATCAGACAATGACAATCTTTGCCGGCATTAAAAATAATGAAGTAATCCATATATTCTGGCATAGAAAAATATCCATGATATAGTTTTGAGAGGTAACAAACACAAGTTGCAGAACAATATATATATAGCATGGTCCCACTCTTTTATTTTTAGGAGGTACCAGGGAATGAACTCAGGACCTGGTATATGGGAAACAGGCACTCAACCAGTGGGCTACACGGACTCCACATGATCCCATTTTTGAAAAACACAGAAAAGTATTTGTTTTTATAGATATATATGTGTGTATACATATGTGTGTTCTGCATTTTTAAAATAATAAAATAAATAAAATTGTAGTAAAATTTTAGTCTGCATGATTATTAGGGAATGAGGAATTCTAGTTAATCAATGTTTTGGTTGACTCAGAATTAAATATATATATATATTTTTTTATTTCAACTCAATTGTTGAAAAATTTTCTATGACTCATTTTCTGCACATTGGCTTCTAGTAAACATTTTTGAACCTTTATTCCTTGACTGGGCGATCTCTAATTCTACATGTTAAGCATTCTGAATATCAATTCTCTTTGCCTGGAACTCTAATAGCAATGAAAATTGCTGCATTTGTTCAGCCAGGATTCAAATCTAGGTCTTTCTGAAGGCAACATTGATGTTTTTTTCACTACGCTTCTCTGAACACAGAACAACCCCTGGTAGCTGCTCTCTTTGATTAAATTCCTAAAATGAAAGTACATTTTTCATTTGCTTCCTCTTTCCTGTAGTGGAAAGCTAGAGAAAAAAGGTCACTTAGATGAAAATTCTGCTCTTATGGGTTCCAAAAATAATAATTCTCTGTGTCTACTACCCAGCATAAGAAATAAAATATTACCAATATTTTTTAAGTCTCCCTGTGTGATCCTTCTACATACCAACACACCCCCCCTCCCCACCAGGTAACCATTATCATGAAATGTGTTTATCATTTCCTTGCTTTTCTTTATAATTTTACCATGTGCATATGCATCCCTAAATGATATATTGTTTAGTTTTGCATCTTTTAATGTTTGCATAAATATCATCATATATATTTCTCTGGGACTTGTTTTTTGTATTAAATAATACATTTGTGATATTCTAGCATATTAATGTGTATAGTTACAGTCCATTCATTTTCAGAGATATACTGTTCCATTGTGTGATTATACTGTAATTTATTTTTCTTACAATTTTTTTTGAAGAATTTCATGACACAGTTTTAATTAAATGGCAATACCATGGATGCCACACACTATTGAGTAACTATGTAACCATTGTTACCTATGTGCAAAGTTTAGCAGTGGAAGAAATCGATAAAACAAAGAAAAACTACAAGGCATTTAATACTAAGTATCCAGATAAAAGTCTAAATAGAGGATTGTGGAAGTATGGATGAGGGCCAGATTAACTCTGGCTTGAAGAAGACTTTGAGAAGAGATGATTAGAAGTGAGCCTTGAAAAACATTCGAGGCAGATATAGGGAAGTGGAGCTTTCTATGCATAGGAATAACTTTTGCATAAAAGTTGGAAAGCAAGGATAATATTCAGATAATGGTTAGTATGGGTGTGATTAGAGTATAAGTACCTGAAGGTCTGGCTTAGCTAGGCTAGACAGGAATGGACTTTGGAGTCAAACGGATCTGTGATCAAATTCTAGTTCCATTTTCTGTTGCCAATATTAACTGAAGATGATTATTTAACACTTTTTTCTCATCTGTAAATTAAAGTTAATGCTTATGTCTCTGAGTCATTGTGATGATTAAATTTTTAATTGGGAAAAAGTATATAAAGTGCTTAGCACGTGTCTGCCACATAATTGGCCCTTACTGAATTTGGATTTCCTTCTCTTCCTTGACATTGGCTTGAATAAGGCCTCTTTTACCTTTGTTTCTTAAGGAATTGAATGGGTAGTTAATGGGTAAAATATTTTTCTTGGAGTTTCTCAAGGCTCTGAGTCCTACTGTGCCACTTCTGTTAATTTCTCATAGAAAACTGTCTACTATCTGGCTCAACATTTCAGTGTCTTCCTTGAGTTTTCTTCCTCTTCCATGCACCATCAATTCCTGTATTTCAGGCAACAGCCCAAACTAGGATATGACAAGCAGGCCAGAGAGTCTGAGAAGAAAGAAGAAACAATGTAGACAAGGTTGCTGTCTGTTTAACCTGGACGGAAAATCAGCATAAAGAATGGGGCCTGAAAGTGAGTCCAGATCTTATGAGCTAGGTGTTCCCTTTCTATTTAATTCCTAGTGACATAACTGGTATCAGAGTGTAGAGAGCCCTGAGCTTCTAGATTGCATGGCTACCACGGAGGAGTCGATGAGCAAGTCATGACCAAGAGACTTTATCTCACCTGATAATAGTGAGAAAGCCAGACAAGCCAGTGACTGTATTAGGAAGAAGCATAAAGTTGCTGAAAGAGTCAATGAGTGAGAGGAGTGTCCACATTTGAATCATATCAAGAGGCAGCAGAACAGGGAGTCACCAACTAACAGTGCAAGTACGTAAATAAGACATATTGGAGTTGAAAAGATGAGATGATTAAAATCTGCAGGAGTATTCTATCACAATTCAATTGAATGGATTCCCATAAAGCACTGCTGTGGACCAGGTTCTGCTCTAAATTCTGGATCCACAGAGAAGACATATCCCAAGAATAGTCTAAAATCCAAGTAAAAAAGCTGTGAACCAAGGAGTCTATGTGGGTTTAAATAATGAGGTACAAACATCAAGGTTATACCCCTTAGCAGAGACTTGATCATCAAGATATTATCCTAATTCAACTCCAGAATATTTCCTCTATTTTTTATTAGTCAAGACTCTGATTGCAAATAATGGAAATCCAACTCCAACTAGCTTAAGAGACAGAACAATTTTTTTCAGTTCATATAGCCAAATAACAAGGTGTACATAGTCTTAGGAAAAGATGGAACACAGGCCAGAACTAGAGACTTAAACACTGACTAGATTCCTTATTATTCCTAGTTCTCTCTGCATGTCAGCTTTATTATGTGCAAATTGGAAAACTGGCTACAGATGTCTGCTCTGCGCTGTCAATCTTATAGCTTAGCTAACTAAGAGAAAAAAGTTCCTCTCGTGCCTGCCTGTGGTTAACAAGCAAAGAATCCAGAGGGGGCAGGAGGGTGGAGAAGGAAGATGGTATGGAAAAAATACAATGTTGCTGGATCAGGAGAGTAAAAGTAGAAATAGTTGAGGCTAGACATGTAGATGCGAACCAGATCTTGTTGGGCTTTGAAAAGCATGATAAGGATCTTGGTATTTATCCTAAACATGAGGGGAAAATATTGAAGGGTGTAATGTGATTACTTTTATTAATATCTCTGGTGGTGGTGCAGAAAATGGATTGCAGGGAAACATTAGATCAAAGAATCCAGTTAGAATATTGCAGTTATCTAGACCAGAGATTATTAGAAGTAGAAATGGAAAGAACTGGACAGGTTTAAGGAATATTTAGGATATAAAAATGATGGGATTTGATGTTGTGTTAAATATGGAGCATGGATTCCTAGGTTTCTGTGCAACTGCATGGATGATGTTTCCATTCACTGAAAGGTGATGCTGAGAGGATGATCATATTGATCTTGATATTCATATCAGCTTTGGACATGTTTTTTTTTTTTTTAATTTGGGGAGCCTTTCACATATCCAAGTTAGATGAGAAATGAACATCTGGACACATACAGAACTGGAACACCTAATCAGGGTCTAAACTCTCCTCTACTCATCCAAACCTTATCCATTCATTAAGGCTTAGATTTGTCTACCATCTCCATGAGATTTCTCTGACCCCTTTTCCCCATACTGATCACCCATCTCCTCTGAACTCCTAGTACTTATTGTCTGAACCACTCATTAGGCTTTGATTATATATTCTACAATGTATGTGTGAATATATCTTGTTTCCATATCTAGAAAATAAGTTCCTTGAACTAGAGACCATGTTAGAACAGACTCTCCCTCACCACCACCACCAGCTACACACACACACACACACACACACACAATTTAATTTCACCCTTAACAAAGTGAATGCACAGCCTTTCTGCCACTAAATTATTAGTTAGAAGAAAAAGATGTTGAATACAGACAGACTGAGAACTGAAATTTAACTTCACCTCTTACTAGCATAGGTGACCATGGGAAAGTATTTTAACTTCTTCAAAGTTGCAGTTTCCTAATTTGTTGATCCAGGATAATATCTGCCTCAGAGAGTTATTGTGAGGATTAAATATATAATATATGCAAAATACAAAACACAGGGCTTGGCATATGGTAAGTATTAGAATAAATGCCAGTCATTCTTCTTCTATTATTATTTTGGTAGGGACCAGAAGGTGCCATAATTTAACATGACAGCCAATGGCTAGGAAGAGGTGACAAGTTAAAAGCATATGCCTGCTTTACTTGCCTTTTTCTATAGTAAGATTTCCAGTCATCCTCTATGTCAGAGAGCAGCCATCAATTGGTACACTTTATCCTTGGCTTGAGCATGACCCCGAGTTTTAGAAAATATTCCAGTGGAGCAAGTCTTTTATGCTGCATAAAGCATAAATTAAGATATGGCTGAAACACACAATGTGTGAGTTGTGTGCACATATGGATATATGTAATGTTAATATTTTTATTATGAGAACACATTGCTCTCAGTGTATGCCATGTTGCTGGTAAGTAAGAAATAATTGCTCACTTTAGGGAAAGTACATTAAATCTTCCAACTAGTGTGTGGGGGGTGCTTTTAGTAACTTACCTCCTTCCAGTTCCACACACACACCTCATTGTTTGTTCTTTCTGTCTGCTCTCTGTGTCTCTTCATCTTCTTTTTTTTTTTTTTAGGAGGCACTGGGAACTGAACCCAGGACGTCTCATGTGGGAGGGAGGCACCTAATCACTTGAGCCATATCCACTCCCTACTTGTTGTGTCTCTCCTTGTGTCTCTTCATTGTGTATCCTCAGTTGCATCACCTTATTGCGTCAGCTTGCTGGGCCAGCTCGTCACGTCAGCTCGCTGTCTTGCTTGTCTTCCTTAGAAGGCACTAGGAACCAAACTTGGGACCTCCCATGTGGTAGGTGGGCACCCAAGGGCTTGAGCTCCATCCACTTCCCCAAGGATATTTATTTTTTAACATGAAGAACCTTAGGGAGGGGGTGCCAGAAGGTGGTAGCGGAAGGTTTTTCTTTATTTATGTTACTAAAATATTTGTTTATGAAATCACATAAATCACATTAAGAAGTGTTTAGTAGATGTGACTTGCTAGTTCTACTTAGAAAAATCCAGTATGTCTTTTAAATGAATAGCAATAGTAAAGAAAAAAATTATGACAAATAGTTTTCCAAAATGCCAATGCATCCAATTTTATATGTAACTTATTGTACTAATTCTTATTATAAAGGGCTTTTTATTGAAATGAACTTTTGGAATCTAGAGTTATCTTCATATACCAATAGATGCTATGTATTTCAATTTCATATATAAATAAACAGAATTCTAAATGATCTTTCTAGTTAGTTTTCTTGTCACAACTCTCTAGAGGCCCATTTGAATTATACGTAGGTTAAGAAATAAAATTGATATCCTAGAAAAATGAAAGTTGTCTTTCCATAATTTTAGCCTATTGATAAAATTAAACTGTTCACAAGGGGAATATCTTAAATAAGCTTTCCCACATTTGAAAATTTACAGCAAATGTTATTTGGAATTTATATAGGGCACCTTATCCAGAATAGACTTGTATTTATTGACTATAAATCATTAAGTGTAACAATTGATATGCTCAGAACTTTATAGATAAGCTGTGGAGTTATTCGATTTTTCTTTTCTTCTCCCTTCCAATTCCAGTTTCCTAATCACTTAATGGTGCAATGATTTACAGGGTTTCAGGTGGGCTCTGGTTTGGCTGGAAGAACACTCCCTAACACATAAACACAGACACACACACACCCATGCACATATACACATAAAGATTATATTAAATTCCCAAGTAGTTACCTAAAAATATTTTTGAAGCAAAGTGACCACATTGTAAAGGGCCAAATGCAGCTTATCTAAATATAGCTTCCCAGGGTCCTCAGCTTCTCTAACAGAGGATGCACAGCTACCACTGACACGGTTTTCACCGAGTAGATTTCAGTTAAGTGCAAGATGTTAAATTCCTGTGTGTCACTATTTTCAAATATTTGAGATATTCCTGACCCTCTGGAAGAACACTGAATTATTACACTTTCATCTGTGTGGTTCTGATACAGAGATTGATCTGATCACCTTTGCTACAATTTTTTTTCCCACTAGATGATAACAGTAATGGTAGAGATTTTTTATCTATTTTGTTCATTGCTTTTTCCTCAGCTCTAGAACAGGGCCTGATATATTAGCTGATTAATAAAATTTGCTAAGCAAATGGAATTTCCCTTCATTCTGTATTAGAACTCACAACCTTAGCATTATAAGGCTACTTTGTAGACTTTTGAAAAAATTTAAAATTCAGATATTTATGCTTAGATTAATGATTCTGAAGCCATTACACACCTATAGGAATAATAAGCATCACGGGTTATAATATGAGACAAGGAAGTCCCAATTGTTTTAGCATATCATGTAAGGCCCTTGCCAAAATGGCTTCACTGTACGTTGTTAGCCATTCTACCACTATATACCCCCCATCCGTAGTATAGACATGGAAAATTATTTTCTATTCTTTGAATTTACCATTCCCTTGCACATATCTGTGCCTTTTTGCATGTGCTTCTCTTTGTTGGAAATGTTTTTCCCCACCTTTTAACCTGTGCTGAAGCATATTCATCTGTCAATATGCAATTCAAAGTATCACTTCTTCTCTGAAACATTTCTCAACCTTACAGTCAGAGTAAGTCTTTCACTCACCTTGGACTCCACAGCTCTTTAACATAGATCTGTCATTGCATTTACCTCGTGTTCTGTGATCATTTCCTTATCTGCACTAGATTGTCAGCCTTTCACAGGTAGGGCATGACTTTTTCCACCTCTTTAATGTGCCTGGATCCTGCCACAGTGCATATTACACAGTAGGTGCTCAATGAGGGCTTATTAAATAACTTATGGATTGAGGGCATGAAAAGAGGTGCCTAAGGCCTGATTTCCCCAAAGCATGGCCCTCTCCAACTTGCCTAGTTACCAAAATTACTATCACAAGTGACTCCTTTGTTTTAAGTCAGGAAAAAGCTCTATTAAAATGCCAATATATAATTTGGCATGGGTTTAGGAAGAGAAAATACATTAAAACTAGCTTATATTTATCAGATTTGATAGTATAGTACTGTGCTTTGAGATAATTGGCCACAAAACAAGGAAGTTTGAACAAGAAAGGGAGAATAAAGGAATGGAACCTGGGTTCTATACAAAGAAGGGACACCATAAAAGTAATGGATGCTGGGTATGGGGTGGGGAGAGGCTAATGGACAAGTGGATGGACCAAAGGAACATAAATACCACAGAATTGTCCCTAGGATAAACCTTGAATCCAGTAACAGAGCCAAGTAACTGTGGAAAGTGAGAATTCAGTCAAACAGATATTTTGTTAATAAATTGTAAAATATGCTTTGGTTATTTGTTTGTTTCTTCTTAAGGTGATGGATTTGAGGACCAAATAGAGTCACCTACACAAGAGGCATTGTATTCATATATATATATGTATAGATGACCCATTGTTTTTTTAAGTGCCTGCAATGTTAATTGTTTGTTCAGTCTAAATTTTTAGGGCAGTGTTAATAAGGATTTGGGCCAAATATATTTCCAATTCAAAAGCACCAATGTCATTGTTGCTGTTTGTATTTGCTTTCTTGCTCTAAGATTTAGGAAAACACATTTTGCAGAAATTGCCTGCAGTCTTAGCACTAAATGATAGCGTGAAAGCTAAAAAGCAGCATGCCTTTATCTAATTTCATACTTCCATGATAAACTTAAAATAAATAAAAACGTTTGCCCATTCCTCAAACTTGAGGATTTTGGGATGGTGATGCCCACTCTCTTTCTGATTGAGATGGGGCTTAGATCCTATGGGGTAGATGGATGGAACTGTCTTGCTTGCAGTTGTAGGTATTCTCTGTTTTTTGGGGTGGGCATTGTCCATCATCATCCATTTGTTAGTTTTCCTGGGTGAGTTCAATGAACTGGAGAGTAGGTTTTGCAACTCTGCTGAGATTCAGGGCTTAACTGGCACATGGACAGCCCAAAGATTTAAGTCTCTGAAACATATGTTTAACAAGTATAGTGTTAATTATAGGTTCAAATAAAAGGGGCAGAAGAGCCCTGTGTAGGGAAATTATAAATGAATCTAATTCTGTTACATTGGGGAGCATGTATTCCAAGGGAAAGCCCACTGGCAGTGTGCCAAATTCCTGAGATTGTCTGCCCTGCTTATAGTGTCTAGATGTCTGTAGAGCCCCATAAGGGGGAATGCAACTATGACTAAAGTAGACTTATTATTATTCTAGCAATGATAGAACTTGTAACAATGACATAAAAGCAGTGGCCACCAGAGTTTCTGAGCAGAGGGAGAAGAAAGAATAGGTATAATATGGGGCATTTTAGGGACATTGGAATTGTTGTGTGTGACATTGCAATGAGGATACAGGCCGTTAAACATTTTGTCAAAACCTATAAAATTGTGTGCTACAAAGTGTAAACTGTAATGTAAACTGTAGTCCATGGTTAGTGGCAATGCTTCAATATGTGTTTATCCATTTTAAATAATGCACCACACTAATGAAAGATGTTGTTATTGGGAAAAAGTGTGGGAGGGGGAAGGGATAGAGTATATGAGAATCACTCTATGTTTTCAGTGTAATATTACATAATCTAAAGCTTCTTTCAAAATAAAATTTAAAAAGAAGAAAAAAGAAAAAACATAAAAAAGAAAAATGTTATTAAGCATTTAATCAGAAATTATGGATGATTAGTAACTGAAAACCTTTCTCTCAATACTGTGATACATGCAAAATTCATAATGCAGATCACAGATTTAGGCTCAATCTATTTAACCTGAGATGATAAAGCTACCCTTTAAACAGGAAACGCCCCCAAATTTTTATCTGATTGTCTTCTCTGGCTGTGCTGAAGTAATATACCCCAACACACATTTCCCAATGAATAATATTCCTCTTATCCTTGTAAATGTTGTTAAATAATTTCAAAATTCTCCTCAAGGCAGCTGCTCTGAGCTAGGGAGCTAAACATAAGAGAGGTCAATGCTTTCTTTTATTTGTCCGCCTGCAGACACAGATGTTGTTTGTGTTGTCTGGAAGCAAAGAATAAGCTCTAAAATATCATTGTTGTTTTCAGGGGGTCAGAATGACATAATGCTTATGGAAGTGAATCCATAAGAATTAGTATAAAGTGGAATAGTACTTCAAAAGGAGACGTAAAATAAATTAAACTCATATAAGAACAATGAGTTAATATGTGCATATTTTAAGGGTCTCTTTTTTATACCTCAGTGACAGAGAAAATGTCCATTGTCTCACTGGCTGCTATATCCCTCATAGTGTTTTGGCGGCTGGCTGTGAAAATCCAGATGGAGACAGCAGCTAGATGAATGAAACTTGGGAGGCCTAAAGCCAGAAGTTCTAGCGTCAGCTATACCCGCATTACACAAATGAGTACTAGGCTGTAAATTTGAATGTGCTACTTATAACTTCATATGAAATATAAGGTGATTAGAACTCAGTATTAAAACTGTTCAAAGTTAGCTTTGCCACTTAGTATCTATATGGCCTCGGGCAATTTATTTAGTCTCTTTGATCCTCACTTGCTTTATTTGAAAAACGGGGTAATAATAATTATTCTCACAGGACATATTGTGAGGATTAAATGAAATAATGTATGTTTCAGGGCCTTGTACATAGAAATTGCCACGTACATGTTTGGATTTGCTATCATTTTTTATATTCAAACCTGCATGTTCCTTAGTAGCTTGACCCCGGTCAACTTGTGCTTTAGGAACAGGAAATTTGTGCTTTGAAATCAGAAGTTCTAGTCCAAGTTGTTAAGTCTAAAACCCTTTACTTAGTTACCAGGTTAATTTCCTGGTAACTGAGGCAGATTAGGTTCCTGATTTGCACAGAGATGGCCCTTTCTTTCTAGAGGTTTGTACCCGCAGGACTGTACTGTAAACAACCTTTCAAAAATAATTCTATTGGTTCAGATTTGCTATACTTCAGAATGAGGTCAAGACTGGCCCTGATTACTAGAGTGTTTGATTACTATGCTCATGTTTATGTATAATAAATAGCCTATCCTACTGTTGACTCTATATTTATGGTACTAAAAAGCTCTTGTAGAAAATTCGTGGTAAACAAAAGGATCGTTTTTAACCTCCCATTGTTAAGAAGTTGACTTTGAGGTTTGTTTAAAAAGTAGGATTGCAGGTGCAGAGTCAACCATATCCTCTCATCTAGCCTTCTTTGATACAAATAAAATATATTTAGCCAGAGTGAATAGCTAGGATTATGAGAGAAACCTGTAACTATAGAATAACACAAATGCAACTGACCTGTTATGGCAGGAATGGAAAATAAGTATCACCAATACCATTGAATCCACCTGTGACAGTTTGAAGTTATTTTATAAATCCCCCAAAGAAAAATATTACGTTCTTGAACTAATCTATCCCTGTGGGTTTGGGGCACCTTCGGTTGAAGCACATCAGTGAGGCATGGTTTAGGTTGAGTCTACACCCTCTTACTGGAGCTTTATGTAAATAAAGACACACAGAGAGAGATACAGAGAAAGAAAGCTGCCATTTTGATCTTGCCATGTGAGATAAAGGAGAAAGTAGAGAGAGGACTCCAGATTCGCCTACAGCTGCAGAAAGGCTGAGAAGCCCTGAGAGGCTGAGAGGTCCCAGAGTCTGGAATCAGCAGAGCACAGAGGCATGGAAAGAGGCCCCCAAGGGGCTGAACCACGGAGCAGCTCAAGGCTGAATTGACGAGCCCTGCCATATGCCTGATCGCCATGGAGCAGGATGCCAGGATCAACAATGGCTGATTTTGGTGAGAAAGCATCTCTGATGGTGCCTTGATTTGGACATTTCTTGGCCTCAGAACTGTAAGCTTTTACCCCAAATAAAATTCCCATTATAAAAGCTAACCCATTTCTTGTACCTTTCATTTGCAGCCCATTGGCAACTAAGACACCACTTAATCTGTCATGATGCTTTATCATTGCACCTAGATTTGTCCTGAATCCTTCCAGTCCCATTAAGACCAAACCCAATTTGTTGGTCCTGTTAACATCACTCCATAAAAATTTAAGTACTGAGGAATTTCAATGTTCAGAATTTAAGCCTTTCTAATTACATGAAAAAGAAGAAAATGGTGGACAATTTAAGAGAAATTCATCTGTCATTTCCATCACTCATTGCACTGTGTGAACATGTATTGATTTTTCAGTCTTATCAACCTTGTTATTTCATTTCATTGCTCCCAGTATTCAACTGCCAAATGGGAAGTAGAAAAACAAAACATTCTAGTCTTCACTGATATTTTTAAAAAACATTTTATTGAAGTATTATTGATATACAATAAACTGTATATATTTAGAGTATGCAATTTGTTAAATTTTTACATATGTATATACCCATGAAACCATCAACACAATCATCATAGTGAACTTATCTATCACCACCAGAGTTTCCTCTTGCCCCTTGGTAGTCCCTTCTTCCTGACACTTTTCCCCCCTCCCAGACAACAACTATCACTATAGATTAATTTTTCATTTTCTAGAATTTCACATAAATGGAAGCAAACAATATGTAGACTTTTTTGCTTTCTTTCACTCAGCATATTATTTTGGTATTCATCCATCCTGTTTTGTGTATCTACAGTTCAACCTTTTCTATTACTCAGTAGTGTCCCATTGTACAGATATATCAAGATTTGATCATTTGCTCACCTGTTGATGACCATTCAAGCTGTTTCCAAGTTTTGGCTATTACAAATAAAGCTGCTATGAGCATTTGTGTATGAGACTTTGTATGTTTATGTTCTTCATTTCTCTTGAGCAAATATCTAAGAGTGAAATAGTTAGATAATATAGTAGGTGCATATTTAACTTTATAGGAAACTTCCAAATTGTTTGCCAAAGATGTTGTAATTTTGCATTCCCACCAGCAATGTATGAGAGTTACAGTTCCTCCACCTCTTTGCCACTGTTGGTAAGGTCAGTCTTTTCCATTTTAGTAATTTTAATAGGTGTGTAGTGGTATCTCATTTTGGTTTTTAATTTGCATTTCCTTAATGTCTAATGATGTCGAGCATCTTTTCATGTGCATGTTTTCAATCTATTTAGCTTTTTGCAATCTGTGGCTTTTCTTTTGATTCTCTTAGCAGTGTCTTTTGAAGAGCAGAAGTTCTTAATTTTGTTAAAAGTTCAATTTTTCATTTTTTCTTTAATGAATAATTCTGTTGGACTTTTATCTGATAAATTTTATGAAATGCATATTCACAAATATTTTTCTCCAATATTTTCTTTATATTTAGAATATTTATAGTTGTGACTCTTACATTTGGGTATATGATCCATTATGAATTACTGTTTGTATATGGTGCAAAATATAAGCCAAACATAATTTTTTGCATATTGTTATCCAATTATTCCACCAACATTTGTTAAAAAACAATCATTTCTCACTGAACTGCCTTTGCACATTGGTCAAAAATCAAGTGACCATATATGTATAGGTCTATTGCTGAACTCTGTATTCTATTCCATCTATCTGTCTTTCTTTACACCAAGACAACACTCCTTTGGTTACTGTATCTTTACAATAACTCTGCAAGGCAGGTTGTGTAAAATCTCCACCTTTTCCATTTTTCAAAGTTGATTTGTAAAAGGAATTGGGGGAAGATGGTTGAGTGGGAA
>JAQZBX010069261.1:0-15617 GCA_029593785.1 Cabassous unicinctus | reverse complement strand
GAGAGAATATGAATGAATGAATATGAACATTTGAGCATTTGGGGGAAAGGAGAAGGGAAGGATGGAGATCCAGGATCCAGACCCAAGGAGAGACAGAGGAGCAGGGGGCCAGACCCAGGGCAGAGAAAGATGGAGGGAGAAGGGAAGACAAAGGAAGAAAGAAAATTCCTTATGGGGGCCAGGCCAAAGAGGCAGGAGCCAGGGCCTCCAGCCCAGCCTGTCCCTCTGCTAAGGCAGGGGACGCCCCTTCTCTGAGACAAAACCAGACAGCATGTTTAGGAGCTGGCTGCCGAGGGCTCCCCAGAGAGCCAGGTCTCCTGTGGGATGTGGCTGATGAGGAAATGAAGGAGGGGGGAGGGGGTATGAGACGGTGTGGGGGATGGGAAGGGGGATGGCTCCAGGGACAAGAATGGGGAGGAGGTAGGACTGAGGAAGGAGACAGCAGGAGCCACACCATCAGGGAATGACCTGTTGATCAAAGCTGTGAGTGCTCCCCTTTTCCATGGCGGCCCTTCCCTCCCCAGGAACACAGCCCCTCTCTGGGGCCAGGCACCCCTTTCTCCCCCAGTTTTCCCAGCCATCATCTTATCTCTCTGCTTTGGCCTCTCTCCAGACCCCCCATCCCGGCCCCTGTCCCCACCCTGCCCCCATCTCTCCCTTCCTGGGGCAGGGATCTGGTGGTGGGTGGCTGTGGGGACGCTAGTCCCACACAGGTGGAGCCCTCCCACTTGGGGCACAGCTGAAGCTTACAGGGTCCCCGTTGCCATGGCTGAAGCCTGGCGCAGGGGGCAAGAGGAGGCCTACTGGCTATGTTGGTACCCTGGCCTCTGCTCTCAGAGTCCATTCCAGGGCTTCTACCTGAGGATGGGTGCCTGTGGGGTGGCTTTCCTGGGAACTCACTGCGGGAAGCCCAGCCTCACCTCATGGGGACCCTGAGTGCCTCCTCTGTCCTCATCCTGGGGCTGCCATTGCCTGCCCAGGGCTCAGTGCCAGCGCTTTCCTCCTTAGCTGAGGGTCCGGGGGGGAGTGGAGGGGGCCAGTGGGGGGCAGGCAGCGATGTGGTGGGGCCTGGGGCCTGCAAAGGGGGGGGAACGAGAGAAAGAGAAAGGGGAGCCTCCTCCCAGAGCCTCTTCCGCCTCCTCGCCCCTCTGCTGGTTCTCAGCCCTCCCCTCTACCCCCCTCCCAGGCTTGTCAGGGGAGGATGGGGGGTGCCAGGGGCTGCTGTCAGTCTTGAGCTGGAGAGCTCCCCGAGCTTCATTAACATGCAAATTAGCAAGTTCTGACTGGCTGTGACAGTGGCGGGCAGCCACCCCTCCCCAGCTCCATGAGTGTGTGTGTGTGTGTGTGTGTGTGTGTGCATGTGTTCCTGTGTGTGTGTGTCATCTGCAGCGGGGTTGGAAGGGGGGAAGTGGCTCTCGCTGCCCTGGACTCCATAGACAGCCGTGCATGTGAGTCTCACACACACACATTTATACAGACATACCCACACACACATGCACAAACACACAATACACACGTGTATGTATATGCACACACATACATGTGTGCACACGCCAGACATGCAGACACTGCTGGTCACAGCCAGCCAATTATCACAGTCTTAGGTGAACAGGCGTCACCCACGGACCCACAATCACACCAATGGCATCCTGCACACACACACACATGACTTCACAAAGCCCCTTCCCTCCCTTGCAACCTCACAGTATTTCACACAATTCCATGTAGGGACAAA
Organism: Cabassous unicinctus; assembly: GCA_029593785.1. NCBI lineage: Eukaryota > Metazoa > Chordata > Mammalia > Cingulata > Chlamyphoridae > Cabassous > Cabassous unicinctus. The sequence goes on along the minus strand of JAQZBX010069261.1, from coordinate 13,882 downwards.
CCCACAATCACTTCATCACCCACACAGCCACACACACACGTGCAGCCACAGTCAGCCACACCAAATCGCACTGTCACGCACCCCAGCTCGAAAGCCATCTGTCCAGCAAGAGGTGAGTGTGGAGGTGCCACACACTGCTTTCCCCACCACAGGCCCAGGGGGCAGCCCCCTCTGCCCACCCCCACCCCAGACTCTCCTTCCTTCCCTCCACCCCGAGACTCCCCTGCCCCAAGAAACAAGGCCCCCACGTCTCACCCGGCCCTCAAGGCTGATCCTCTTACTGTCTGGCCCCTCCGCCTGGAGCCCACCCTCCATCTCCTCCAGCCAGCTGACTTGGGCTTGTCTTCCAGTCAACACCTCTCCAGGGAAGCTCTCCCTGGTCCTGCCTGGCTGGACCCCCTTGATAGTGGCACCCATCAGGCTAGACTGCAATTGCCTTTTGATGCATCTGCCTCCACCAGGATGCGAGCTCCAGGAGGACTGGGACGGCATCAGTCAGGCTTGTTTACTGCCCTGTCCCAGGTGCTCAGCTGGCTCACTCCCTTATCCATCCATGCTTGTTTCCACAACAGGGTGGAGCAGGAGCCGGCAATGATGATAAGGCCAATAGCTGATACTTAGGTGATGTTTGCTCTGTGCCAGGCCAGATACACAGCATCCCTAGGAGGGAGTTTCTATTATTATCAGCAACATTGTTACAGATGAGGAAACCAAGGCACAGAAAGGTTAAGGAGCCTGACCAAGGTCACCCAGCCTCTAAGTATCAGATGGAGCTGGGATCTGGACCTGGCTGGCCTGCTCTGGAGCCTGGCCAACTCTGTATTGTGCGTCCAGTCCTGCACGTGCTCTTCCCCAGGACAGCTAGCTGGGGCTCAGAGAGTCTAGGGCAGTCACAGGATGGAGGAGAGGGTGTGGGAAACCTGGGTGGGGGGAGGGGCAGAGCAGCGGGAGGAGTGCCCCAGTTCTGTGGCATGGAAAGGGGGCTCTAGACATCTGAGAGGAGGGTCATGGCTCACTCACCACTTGTCAGGGAGTCTCTGGGCATGGGATCCTGGGTCAAGCCTGGGGAGATCAACCAGGGCACCCCCATTTTAGAGACAGGGTGACTGAGGCCAGAAAGGTCCCCAAATCAAACTTGACTCTCATTCCTTTAGTACCTGCCATGTGCAGAGCAGGCTCATTTGAGTTATTGCCTTTAATCCTTGACAATCAAGTGGGGTGGGCACTAGCATTAGCTCCATAGTACAGGGGAGCAAAGTGGGGCTCATGCCCTAGGTCTGTGGTTTGTCTTCAGGGCACCGTTTCCCCCCCTCTGCTGATCCTGCTTTTTGAATGGGAGCTGCCATCTCTCATCCAGTCCACCCTACTGGGCAATGCTATTGACTTAGTGGTGGACATGTGGTTCAAACGAGGGCCACCAGAGCCCTGGCTTGGGACTGTTGAACTCAAGGTGAGACTCTGGAGTTTTCAGCAATGAGGGACAGGAAGCCTGCAAACATGCTGACGGGAAGAGAGGAAGGTCCGACAAGAACTGCCTGTGATAGAGCAGCTCTGGGGGCTGCCGTACCCCTTGTCTCTCTGGACAGTCTCCCCAGCTGGTTCCACCTAGCTCCTCCTTTCTCAAGCCTCTCTCCCATCTCTCTATCACCTCTCTGCTTGTCTCATCTAGGGGACTCAAGTGTTCTGGGCATTGAAGGGGGGCAGGAGGGTGCTGTGCCCATTCCAGGCACAGACAGCCCCCCTCCTGCTGGAGGGTCCCTGGTGAATGGCTGGCTGCAGCTCATCCTCATGGTGCCCGAGGCCAGGGCCCTTGTCTGCTTGCTCACCAGAACAGTGCCTGGCATATGAGGAATGAATGAAGGAATGAATGAATGAGCCAGCTGACATCTGTCTCTGGCCCTGGGCTGGGCTTAGAGCTCACTCACCAGTATGCAACGTGGCCACACTTGGTTCCCATGTGGCTCCCGGGTTCTGGTAACCTCTGGTGCTGTGAGCAGGGCTTGGTGGGTGGTCCTCCCTGCCGCCCTGTCCTCTCTCACCCCTTTCACTACCCCTTCCCCGGCCTGTGGAGTCTTTTATCCAGTCGAGCATGTGGGTAGAGTGGGTCTCTCAATGCCAGCTGCATCTTTTTTTTTTTTTTTTGTCTTAACTTAAAAGAGTATCATTTAAACATGAAAGGCCAAGAGTACATCTCCTTTGTTTCTCTTGTTCTGCAGTGACCCCTTTCCCCTGATGCAGGGGTGACCCCTGGTGTCACCACCTGTGGCCAAGCAGGCTGTGAACGAGTTGTGCAATGCAGTGGCCCAAGCCTGATCCTTGGAAACAAGTGAAGACCTTTGATTAGAGTAAGTGGGAGAAAGAGGGATCTACTGATTCTTTCAAAATGTCCTCAGGCCACATTCACCCTTGCCAACTAACACGCCAGCTGGTGAGCTGGGACTTGAACCCAGGGTTCCTGACAAACAACCCAAGACTTCTAGGCCCCCCATGCTTTCCTTTCTGTAATTCCTGAGAGAATTCTTGGCATTGATCTGAGGTTGGGAGTTGTCAGGGCTTAAGGGAGGTGGCCTGATGCCTCCTGTCCTGTCCCTGGGCCACTACCTTTTCCAGACCCAGCGTGGCCCCAGGTGGTGCTTCGGTGTAACGCTTCCTCCCTGACGGAAGACCACTGTTTGGCCTGTCTCTCCTGGTCAGACTTCTTTGAGCCAGGAGAGGGCCCCTGGTCCCTGGAGAGAGAAGAAAGGGCCAGGCCTGCCTGGGGGCCAGAGCCCCTGAGCATCCTTCCAGACTGACCTGAGTTCCGTCGAGGTGGAACAGAGGTACCCGGGTTTCTGGCTCCGATTCCTCAGCTTGGCAGCTACCACCGGCATTTGGCAAAGACAAGGCAGGAGCGCAGCAGCCAGCTTGGGGGCTCCAGGGGCGAGCGTAGCCTGCAAGCCAAGGCAGCCCTTCCCGGCCCTGGAAGCAAAGGGTTAACAGGCTGGGGAAGGAGGGAGCGGCAGTCGTTTGGCTAAGGAGCCTTGTTAATTGATTCCCTCATTCCCATTTGTTCCTGCTAAAGAGAGACAGATGAGAGGGAGCCCGCCAGGCCCGTCTTGGCACCCGGCAGCTCGGCTGGGCACAGCTGTGCTCGAGGCGCTGGTGGCTCTGCGGGGGGAGGGGCCGGTCGCAGTGGAGGTGAGGAGGTGGCGCAGGCCCATCCCCCGACCCAGCGCGCTCTGCTCACCCTCGGTCAGGCAGAGAAGACCTTGGAGCGCTTCTGAGAGGACAGATCTTTTCTCTCGCCCTGTGATATCTCTTTGCTCTTTTGGCCAGCACTGTCACCCCCGTTTTGGTCTGGGAGCTGACACCACGAACTCACAGAGAGGCCCGGTCGGCATGAGGCCCAGGCAAGGTTTCTGCCTGGAGGAGGGTCAGCTCTGGCCTGTCCAGTTCAGTCTGCATCTTTATGAGGAGGGCTGAAGTCCATGGCACAAGACGGGCGTCATTGCCCTGGCACCAGCTCTGTCTGAACCCCTTGGTCCTGACCTGCTTGAGACGCAGCTTTCTATCTGTTACTGCCTTGTTTTCTTCTCAGCCAAGGGCTGCTCTGGGTGGTGCCAGGCAAGGGCTCCGCCAGATCGCCCTGAGCGAATGGAGTTTGAATGTCACAGTGAGGTCCAGCATAGGAACCCTGAATTCAAATCCTGAATCTCACTTGCTAGCCGCATGATTAGAACATATTTTTAACCCCTTTGTCTCAATTTCTCATGTGTTAAAATATCTACCTGCGGTAGGTTGCAAAAGGGGCCACAATTCTCCATCCTGTGGCAAAACGACTTTGTAACTTCTCCTGTCAAAAGGTAGAGTCTAGTCTCCCCTCCCCGTGGAATCTGGGATGGCCTTGTGGCTTACTCTGGCCAACAGAATGTGGCAGAAGCAACATCGGGCCAGTTCTGAGCCTAAGCTTCAAGAGACCTTGCCCGCTTTCACTTGTTCTCTTGGAACCCTACCCAGCTGCTGTCTGGACAAGCCTGGGCTATCCTGCTGGATGGAGAGACACGTGGCCCAGTCACCCCCATGCCCAAATGACGGCCAGCCAACCCCCAGAAATAGAGCCACTGAAATGCCTAGCAGCTGACTGCACTTGCGTGAGTGAGTCCAGCCAAGACCAGAACGACAGCCCAGCTGAGTTTCCAAACTATAGAATCATAAGCTTAATAAGTGGTTGAGGTTTTTAGCTATGAATGGTGGGGTGATTTGTTACACAGCAAAAGCTAACTGCTCCATTATCTCTAATATTGTTTTGTGGTTTAAATGAGATAATGTAAGTACAACCCTGGTAAGCAGAGTGCACATAGCAGGTGATTAGCAAGAAGAGCTTCCATTCCTGTTGCCCAGGGTGGAGTCAGTGACCACAAACTGAAGTCTCCTGCATTTGAGACTGTTTTGTTATCAGCACTCAAAAAGTTAAGGGAACTCTCCCTGACCCATCCCCTCCATACACCTTCTCTGTAGTAGTAATGAAAATAATAACCAACATTATTGAGCACTTACTATGTGCCAGCAGGCCGTTTACATGCATTATCTTATCATCTTCACCCGACCTTAGGAGAGAGGCGCTCTTGTTCATACGTTATTTCACTTTATACATTTCACGGAGATGTGAAATTGAACTTGCCCAAGGTCACACAGCTAGTGAGAGGCAGAGGCCCTCCAACTCTTTAGTAAGCAGCTGGCCGTTTTCTACCTTTCTTTGCTTTCCCAGGTCAGCTCCCATCTGCAGGCCCTTTCCTGGCACCCCAAGTCCCTTGGGACTCAAGGGTCTTCCTCAAAATTTTACTAGACATCGTAGTTAGGCTCAGCTAGGTCCCCACCTAACACACAGACACTGCTCTTCTGGCCTCCCTCACGCAGACAAACTCTGCAGAGCCTTAGTTTTCCCTCAGCCTGTATGATGATGTTTAGCCTCGGCTCTCACTGAATGCCTTCTGGGGACAAGGGCTCTTCTCTGACTGCCCCTCCTGGGCCTCCTAATGACAATGACTCAGTTTTCCAATCTTTTGTAAATGTTTCTCTTCGTGGCTCCCTTCCTTGTCTGTGGTCTGGAATTCAGCTGACACTTGTGCTGGGTAAGGGCCGTTAGGGGCATTATGTGCTCAGCACCCTTCCCTTTTCTTAGGGACCTCAGCCCTCTCCCAGCACCCTCCAGCCCTGTGGCCATAGCCTGAGCTGCCACGTTCCTAGAGAACGTGCTCTGGCCATTGATGACTGACCCGGGGGTGGCACGTGATCCAAGCCCAGTCAATTAAAGTTCTCCAAGTTTTTGAACTGGAAATGAGGGAGAGCCAGTCTTTCTTGACAGTTATAAGGATAAAAACATGCTGTTGTGAGAGGACGCTATCATGGATTTTTGCTTATTTTTCCTGTTTTAGACTAGTTCCATTGCTGTGGTGTGTGAATATCTTTTAGAATGGTGTCATTTTCTTTTAAATACAAGTGCTTCTGGGGAGGCTTTCCTCTCTTCACAAACTGTACCTTTTTGTATTTCTTTACACTTTTAGGCTAAAGGTGGCCACGCAAGTCCTACTGCAGAGAAGAAAAAATAAAATAGGATTCTTCTTTTAAAAACCTCTGGAGCCCTCAGTGGCTGTTTCCTGCCGGGGGGAAGAAGCAGCACCTGGGTTGGAATGGGGCAGCTGGAATGCGGAGGGCAGCAGAGGGCAGAGTGGGTCCAGAAGTGGCTCCAGCCCAGCCACTCGGCGCCATTCCTGCGGGTCAATTCCTTGGATTCTGTGAGCCAGTAAATCCTCTCTGTGCCTATGGGAGCCTGAGTTGTGTTTCTGTCACTTACAAACCCAGGTTCTGACCCAGGCACCGGCCATGGAGCCCCTGATACCCTCCTGCCAGAGAGGCAGTGCAAGCTCCTCGGGGATAGAGGAAGGGGAAGTGGCATGCGTCAAATGGTGGCCATTTCTCTTGGTGGTCCATGGACTCAAGTCTCATCTTTCCAGATGATTCACAAATCATCTTAGAAAATGGCACCCCCAAAGGCCGACATACTCCAGCTAGAGACCCTTACCTTCCATATCTAGATCACAAACGAGTCCTGGCAATTCTACCCAAATGGTCTCCAATCTGACCCCTTCTCTGCATGTCTGCTGCTACTGCCCCAGTTCATGCCATCTTCCTCTCAGCTCTGGAATTCTGCGTCTGCCTCCTACCTGGACTGGCCCCAGACAATCCATTCTTCACACGACAGAAGAAGTGCTCTTAGCATGGAAATGGAAATCAAAGCACCTCGCTTCTTCACTTAAAGCCCCAGTGGCTTTTCACTTCCCATTGCATTTGGAACGAAATCGTCGGACTCCCACGCACCCATTTGCCCTGCTGCAGCCACGGTGGCCTTCCCTACTTCAAACTCACTGCCCCGTTACCTCCTCAGGACGCTTGCCCCTCTGCTGCTGTGCCTGGAGCACTGGAGAGTCCAGCTCTTTCTCGTCACGTAGGTCTGAGTTAAGGTGTCACCCCCTCGGAAGGTTCATCCCTTCCTAAAACGGGTTCATCCCAGTTACCCTGCATCCCAGTCCCTTGTTTGTATTACTCACAGTGTATTGGTTTCCAGGCTGCTGTGACAAAGTAGCCTAACCTGGGGGGCTTAAAACAACAGAAATGTGTGGTCTCACAGTGCTGGAGGGCAGAACGCCAAAGCCAGCATGTCAGCAGGGCCACACCCACCTGAAACTCGTAAGGAGAATCCTTCCTAGCCTCTTCTAGCTTCTAGTGTTTTCCCACAAGCCTTGGTCTTCCTTGACTAGTAGCTGCACTGCTCCAATCTTGGCCTCCTCCATCTTCATGTGGCCTTCTCTCCTGAGTATGTGTCAGTGTCCAAAGTCCCTCCTCTCATATGACGCCAGCTGTCCTGGGTTAGGGCCCACCCTCATCCAGTTTGGCCACATCTTTAATCACATTTCAAAGACCCTATTTCCAAATAAGCTCACATTCATGAGTCTGGGGGTTAGGACTTGAACATAGTCAATCCATAACATACAGTGTCAGCATAACCAAGTTGTTTTTGTCTGTCAGTGTACTTGTTTTGGGCCTGCCCCTTCCAGTAGAATGCAAGCTCTGTGAGGACAGGACATGGTTCTGCCTCGTTCATTCTTGGCACCTGGTGCTAACATGCTACTTGGTACATAGATGGGTTCAATAAATATTCATTAAATGACTGAATGGGAAGCTTAAACAGTAAGGGAGGTACTATTATCCCCAATCTGTGGAACAGAAAGTTGGGGCTGGCACAGAGCCAGTAAGTGGCAGAATTGGGACTGAAGTTCAAGCCTGGGTGAGGACAGATCCTTTGCGCTTTCCAAAACAGCCACCGTGTGTGTCGTGTTTGAGTTTACAAAGCAAGTCCATTCCCATTCTCTTATTCTATCTTTACCACCCAGTCCATTCTCCCATTTTTATAAATGAGGAAATGGGGACTTGGAGGGGACCCAGGGCTGGTTCAAGGAGCCCTGCCTTTTAGTAGGGGCTGCTGGGGTCTCCTGGGTTCCTAGGGCCCCTAACCCTATCCTGGCAGGGGGGATTCAGCCTGCAGCCCCCTGCCCAGCCAGGCCCCCTGCCCAAGGGGGCACCACCTCCTCTCGCCCCCCATGCAAGCCTCTCGCCTGTGTCTGTCACATCAAGTTCAAGTGATTCATGTGGCAGCAGCTCATGGTCTGCCTGTCGGCACGTCAGCTAGCCCTGGTTACCATGACAACGGGATGCGAGGCACCAGGGCATCAGTGGGCTGTGGCTCTCGGAGGGGCAGTGCCATGGGCGAGGGAGGGGGCTTGTATCTTCCTCCTGTGGGAAGCTTGGCAAGGGCTGGAGCTGCCGGGGGCTGGGCGGCCCCTCCCTGTCTCTGTGCCTTGGCATTTCCTTCCTGCCATCTGTGCTGGGAGCTGGGGGAGGGGCTGGAGTTCCATCCCTGGTGGGGAGGGTCCGGGAGCAGATGGGTGGGAGGAACAGCCCTTCCCAACTGGGCTAGGCCCCCACCCCCAAGTTCTGAAGACTCTCGTCCAGTACCCCCGCCCTTGTCCCTCAGGCCACCTCTGTCTGCTTCTTCACCATGTCTTTCTCTCCTTGGCACAAATGGAGAAGTTTAAACCCCACTTCAGCCAGAAAATTGGTGTCTGGACTTGGGGCAGAACCCGGTGTCCTAATTTCCAGGGAGGGGTCCTGAGGGAACTAACCTGCCACGTTCTGGTGCCTGGCTGGGACCTTTGCTTCTTCATCTCAATCACTCTTCTCAGCCAGCCTATGGGTTCAGCATTATCACATCCATTTTACGGAGGGGATAACTGAGGTTTAGCAATGTGAGCGGACTTGCCCCAAATCAGCCAGCTGGAAAATGGTAGAACCAGGATTCAAACCCAGTTCCATCTGGCTCCCAGCCTTGCTCTTGCCAGAACCCTCACTGCTGCCTTAGAGGGGAAGGGATTCCTCCCTGCCCCAACCCCGCTATCAAATCATCACATCCTTTGCAGAGAGATGACAGTGGAGGGGACTGAGCTCATAGAAGGAGCACTGGCTGGGCATCAGGACTTGGGTCCTGGCTCTACAGCTGGTGCCAGGCTGCAGCCCCTTTGTCCAGGACCCACCAGGAGGGTGGTGTGAAGGTGCCACTCAACAGCAGATGGGGGGCTACCGTGGCCTGTCACAGGGAGAAGGTTGGGGCTGGACCTGGGACGGGTAACAGGGATGGTGTGAGGCCAAAGAAGGGGTCTGAGTTAGCAGGAGGAGCAGAGGCCCACTCACATAACCATATGACACATGGGACTTGGCCCATTTGGGGATTGCTTCTGAGAGCAATGGGTGTCAAGAACCTCCACATTCTATCTTAAGATGTAGCTCTCTTCAGGCCTTGCAAGGTGGTGACCCCAAGCTACCCAGTTCCACCCTGCATGAGTGGAGGAAGGAGTGATAAAGGCGGGGCAGGGGCAGAAGGGCAGTGAGTATTCCTTTGGCTTGACATGGGAAGAGACAGGGTGTCCCCCCTCATTCCACCTTAAGTCGGATGAGGGAGTCATGCTTCAGGAGAAACACTTGGAAGGACTGGCATGTGTCTCCTAGGATATGGGTGGGCACAGCGGTGGAGGCCTGACCCACTCTTGAAAAGAGTCTAGGAGGGGGAGGGGGCGGTGACTTGGAACCACCTATGAGGGTGGAGCAGAGAAAGGGCTGCAGGGGAGCATGGCAGTTCCGGCGTGGCAAGCCCAGGTTCCCCTGCGGGTTGGAGTAGCAATAACAAGGTGTACCTCTTGGAGTTTGAGTGGGGTGAACCCCCAGAAGCAGGAGCTGGGGAAGGGGCATCATGAGCTATCAGCTGCAGACACCATTGACCATGTCAGGGAAATGCTGGTTGAAGGATCCTAGTGGTAGGGGGAGAGGGGTATCTCCAGAGATGTCACAAGAAATGTCCCATTAGAGGACCATTAGAGGAACTCTAGGCCACAATATTTCTGGAGGACAAGGCCCCCCACCATCCCTACCTCAGGTTTCTTAGCCTGGGTGCAGTCTGAATTAGAAAGGGAAAGGAAGAATCTTTAGATTGATTCGGAGAATGAAGTTTTGATGCTAGACTAGCTTTGAGCTTAGAATTCATAGAACTGAGCATGCTGATGCCTGAGAGTGTTCAGGAAAGGTCTGACTTCTGCCTCTGATGTGGTCCAGGGTGGGGAACACCAGAGCTCGGTCTAAAGGCAGTTAAGAATCCAGGTTTCTTGCTTTGGGCCCTACCAGGTCGAGCCATGGTGGGTGGTGGGTGGCGATTTAACCCCACTGCAGGTTCCTCTTCTTCCCCCACCCTCTGCCCCACCCAGGCCCCCTCCTTTCTCCTGACAGCCCACCCCCCCAAAGCAGGAGTCCAGAGCCCCTGTCTCAGCTGCTCCTCCAAGCCTGCTGTGCTCTAGGACTTCCTTCATTCCTCTTCTAACCCTACTCACTCTAGAGTCGATTTTGGCTTCTTGGAAGTGAGTTCCTCACTGGAACTGGGGCAGGCCTGGGTCCAGTAACATCAAGGGCACCAGTAAGTCTACTGGTCTAAACTCTTGTTACAGATAAGGAAATTGAAGCCCAGGAAAATAAGAAGACTTGCCCAAGGTCATACAGCAACCCCAGGCAAAGACAATTTAGAATCTAGGCCTTTCGCTTCCTGGTCCTGGCTCAGTGGAGCACTTGGTGCTCCTGGGGAGACATGGCTGAGCCAGGTCCATGGCAGGTCCCATTTGCCACTGCTCCCTGGCCTGCACAATCACATCCAGAGGTATCAGAGAGAACAGATCACTTCCCAGAGGCCTGCAGGCCCAATTCTGATTGACAGAGATGACCGTGCCTGGCAGCTACTCATCCCCCCTGACTGTTCTGCCCCCACACCCAGCCCTGAGATTCGGCGGACCACCGCAGCCCTCGCGAGCTGGCTGTCAGAACATCTCCAGTTCCTACTGCTGTGGGCTCCAGGGCGGCGGTATTGAAAAAGTGTTGATTCTGGAGTTAGGCCTGAGTTCAAGTGCTGTTTCTATTAATTAGTGGCTGTGTGTTCGTGGGCGAGTCACATTACCTCTCCGAGCCTCAGTTTTCTCATATATAAAAGGGGAATGATACACTGGGATTTGGTGTGAGAATAATGAGCTAATGCTCAGATGGCTTGTATCCCTGGGTCTGGCCCTCCAGTCTGCTTCCCTTCCCTGGCAGAGAGCCCCATCATGTGAGTCAGACTTTCCTTTTGAACAATAGGGTCGAGTCCGTAGGTGTTGGCTTCCCCTGCTCCCCTGGCTCGGTGCCCCAGGGTCACCCCATCTATTCTTAAACTTCTTTTTCTCCCTCCACCCTCCATTTCCATCCTTTTTAATCCCCCTCCTCCCTTTTTAGAAATGACATAATTAGGGGGATTTAATGTTCTGCCGCTGAAATCTTCATTTTCTTGGGTAATTTCCACTATTTCATCAAGGAATAATTAATTGCATTGTCTTTAATCAATTGTTTTACAAATCCAGCAGCGGGAGGAATTCTCCCACCATCTCTGCAGCTGCTTTCCCCTCCTGGGTGAGGTGCCAGCTCATGCCAGTGAGAGAGCTTGGCTGCCAGAGCTAGGGGGTGGGGAGGTGGCAACTGCAGAGTGGGGGACCCACAGCTCCCCAGCTCCCTGGGGGAAGGAGCATGGTGGCTAGGACCTAAGAGGACCCCCCATGGGGCAGGCCCAGGCAGGTTCTGCTCACCTGTGAGCTAGGCTGCCCACAGCCAGCTAGGTGGGGTGAATAGGTCCTGCCTGGCAGATGTGGAAACGGAGGCTCAGAGAGGTGGAGAGGGGGCCTTGACCCAGGTCTCTCTAGCTCTGGGACTTGAGAGCGAAGATGAGACCCCAAAATGACATCTTAGAGTTGGGGGCAGTGGAAGAGGGGGTGGAAGAGACTGCACTGCCTGAGGCAGAGGCAGAAAGTGATGGTAGTAGCCTATGTTTCTACAGGACTCACAAAGTGCTGGGCCCTGGTCAAAGCACTTTTCGTTGTAATAACCCTGGGAGGTTGGCATTCTTACTACCCTAACTTCACAGATGAGGAAACTGAGGCTCAGAGAGGTTAAGTGACTTGCCCAATGTCATACAGAGAGTCAGGAGTGGAGCTAGGCCTTGGTCTTAGACAGTCTGGCTCCAGAAACTGTGTGTTTACCCATTGATGATACTAGCCACTCTGAGACATCACCCCATCCCACTCAAGAAATTCCAAGTCCTGCCAGGGCCCACAAGTGGCAATATGATCTGCTTCCTCTCTGAATGTCCCCCTCTCTCCCTCCTACCGCTCACAACTGGCTCCCTGCTCCAGCCCAGTCAACTTGCTCCCCCCCTGCCTCAGGGCATTTGCTCTTGCTCTTCCCCTCTGCCTTGTGTGCTCCCTGACTTCGTTGACATCTCTGCTCAAATGGCCCTTTCAGAGGAACTTCCCTGACTCTCTTACCTAAAATAGTGTGACCCTCCCCCATCTCCTTACACTCCTTTTTCTTCATAGCCCTGCCCCAACCAGAGGTGGACATTAGTGCTTTCCCCCAAGCAGTCCCTGCTCCCTGTCTTCTGGGCACGAGGTAGGACTGTGCTTCCCACCCGCCCCTGGGAGAAGCTGTGTGGCCATGTGACTTGCCTGTGGGAAATGAAATAGGATAGATGTGTCACGCATCACTCCCTGAGCTGGGGCTGGGAGCTTTGGGAGCTAGTGTGCAATTTGCCGCACTCCTTTTTGTGGACATTGGAGATGGAGCTTCCTTCAGCCTGGGTCCCCAAATGAGGCCAATGTAAAGCAGGGTGCCTTGCTGGGCTCACATGTAGTGTGGGTGAGAAATAATTCTCAATTTAAGCTCCAGCAGCCTAACTTAGGCCATTCTGAGGGCTATATCACTGGATTCACGGCTATTCACTTACATGTCTCCCTTGCTAGACCATAAGCTCCATGAGAACAGGGGCTTCTGTGTTCACTGCGGATAGCCTCGGTGCCTAGAATGTTGCCTAGTGGGTGATCAGCAGTCTCTGTTGAAGGAAGGAATGAAGATCCTGTTCCCTTGGACAGCACTTTTGAATTTACTAAGTTCTAACCCATATATTATTTTCTCTTTACTATGGTCCCATGCTGTAAAGAATATCCTCATTTTACAGATTCTGGAACTGACACCCAGAGAGATTAGTTGAGTTGCTCCTTGATATATAGCCGGCTAATGGTGGAGTGGGGGCTAGAACCCATGTCTTCTAGTTCAGTACTTCCCAGCCTGCCCCCATCCATTGCTCCCAGAATAAAGCAGTCCTGAGCTCCTGCTTCCCCCTTCCCAGTGGAGCTCTTCCCTGCTGATCCCATGTCCGGCATTTTGCTTCCGGTAAGGGTAGTGGGTGGGCGGGGAGTTTCCTCTAGGTGGAGTCCATGGTTCTGGGGTCTCCCCTTTTCTCTTCCTCTGCAGCATTTGCTGTCTAGGGATGGGGCGGCCCGCAGGGACCACCCCAATCTCTTCAGTCCCTTGTCTCTCAATTCTCATTTCCAGAGCACAGCGGAGGATGCAAGGTCGTTGCAAAACCCATGCCGTAAAGCTCAGGCCTCCCTTCCCGCGGGAGAAACACTCCCAGATCTCAGTCCGGAATCCTAGCTCTTCCTTTCTATGCGGCTCCACCAAGCTTGGTTCTCCTTCCCCGGGGGCTCAGAAGTACCACATTAGAAGGGTAAGGCTGGGAAGAGGCACGCTGACGCAGCAGCACTGGAGACGAGAAGATTACAAAAACGTGCAAACCCTCAAAGGACACAGACATTGGGGCTGTTTGGTGCAGGGGTAAGATGAGAGCTCCAAATCCTCCAGTAAAGGGGGCATTGCTGCACTGCAGCCCAGATGTTAACTAAAGTCCAGCGCACAAGCGGCTTAACATGGGCAAGTTACTTGATCCCTCTAGGCCCGAGGTCCCTCAGCTATTGGTTGATCTCCAAGGAGCCTTCTGGAAAACTCTGCATCTGTATTGACACAAATTGTCCAGCCAAGCACAGCTAAAGCATGTCCTATAGACTGTGCTTTTAAAAGGCAGGGTAGTTTGTCGTACCTTTTAGACATATTTTCATCCAAAGAGGGGTTTTAAATGCCGTGACCTTAAAGGAGTAAACAGCAGTTCTTCCTTTTTAAGAATGGTGGTGGACTCTGTATGCTGGGATCTGAGCAAGCTGAGAAAGACACATCCTGCTTTCGAGGTTTTCCATCTAGCAGAGGACAGGGAGTGTAAACTGATCCTTGCAATCCAACAAGATGGGAGTAGAAGATGGGAGGTAAAATCTTTTTCTATTTCCATGGAACAAGTTACCCCCAAACCCAGCAGCTTAAAACAACAAACATTCTATGG
>JAQZBX010069260.1:0-15610 GCA_029593785.1 Cabassous unicinctus | reverse complement strand
GCTGTCCTCAGAAAAGCTCTGCCACTTTCTGACCTGGTTTTGACCTTAACACGAGAGGCAGCCACTCCCCTGCCATTTGCTCCTGCAGACAGAGAGTGGGACAGATGACGCCATGGCATTTTTTGGAGTGCTGAAGTGAAGTTTTGACAAATTCTGAGGAACTTCAAAGCTCAGAACAACAGCCAATACATCATAGCCTGTCACCAAGGCCTCCACCCCTGATTATCACATTAAATCAGCCAATGGGCACATTTCAGCTGAGGCTCAACGGACGCCTACTGAAACTCAGAGCCTCTCCTCCAGGAGTTAAACAAATATGTCAACGGGCACATTTAAAAATCGGTGTTCTCTGTTCAGCCGCCGAGTCCTTCGTTTTACACACATACACACACACACACGCACACACACACACACCGGGCCACTAATTAAGAAACAGAATCAAATTTCTAAAGAATACCAGCTAATTGGGATTAGGAAGTCCAGTGGAATATGGTTTTGGAGTTGAGTTCTAATCCTAGCTCTGCCATTTAATAGGTTCAGATCTTTAGCAAGTTAGTTAACACCTCTGGACCTCAATTTCCTCAGGGTGAAATAAGGACCATAAAACCTCTATTTCCAAAATTGGGGTCATGAGTTGTTAGAGTGGTTCAATGTTAGCTTTTGCCTGGTAGCCGTGGACAGTGCTTGCTAGTAATTATGTTTTGTATTTATTTCTTGATGTGTTTATTGTGTATAACTTTTGGGGTCTAAGAAAGATAACACATTCTTTTCCACTCCAGATTTACTGAGAAGTGCTTGAGAGTGAGAGAAGTGCTTGAGAAGGAGGCCATCACGGCTGGAGTTTGAGGTTATGTAGGAAATACTTGTTGGGTTGGTATTTCCCTGGGTAAATTCTCACTGGGGCTGGAAGCAGACAGTAACTTCAGAAAGAGCTTATGCTGATACTTAGAACTGTTTCCCCCAAACTCTAGAGCATCCAAAGAAAGCAGGTTTATCTGCCAGAAATGTCTGAGAAAGAATAGCAGGCATGTGAATTGAATGCCACATGATAAGGCATAAGAAATGTCACATTTTTTTTTATTACATTGAATCATATTTGATATGCTGTTGGAGCCTTCCTGCTGGGTGGTAGGAAATTCAGCCTCGGGCCTTACAGAATACTGAGTTGCCCTCTTCCCTTCCAGTTCCTGTGACTGCCTGGGCAGGACCCTCTTGTCTTCTATCCACATTGCTGAATGCTGATGTGTTCTTTTGCTAAATCTGCATGGTCCTTGGAGACTGGTGGCTTCACAATTTCTTGACAAAGCTTAGCCATGGCTGTTATTTCTCACGAAGGCCCTTCCATCTCCCCAGAGTTTTTCCAGAGAGGGAGATCTTCTGTCCCCTGGAACCAACAGGTCTCCATCCCCTTCCAGTGATGGTGGAGGCCCTAGAATCCTTTTCAGGCTGCCTTCTCTTAGCAGCACTGTCTCCTCCTCCACCTTTTGGAGGAGATAACTGGTAATCTCCCTTCAGAGGGCCTTTAGAAGTACAATGATGGCCTCTCCTTCCTAAGGGTGGAGGGAAAGATAGGTTATCTAGGTTAGCTAGAACTAATTAATTCTCTTACTAATTAACGGGTTATGGAATGGGGTTAGAGAATTTGGGGACTGAGTGAGGGAAATGCAGGAGAGAGCGAGCTAAAGAATTGTATGTGAAACTGGGTAAGATTCTTCTCCCTCTAAAAAGCCTGCTGCTTTCCTTTCCTCCACTTCTACCCTTACAAAGTAACCAATGTAGGGAGGGGAGGATGGAAGGGTAGCAGAGGAGGAGAACTGCTGTGTTGAGTCCTGTAACCAGCAGGTGATACTGACTGCCAATCATACAGCATTAATTTCTTTGTAAATTTGCAAGCTACTTGTTCAGGTATAGTACAAGTTGACGGTCACAGCTACTCCACAACCCCATTTTCCAGATAAGGAAACCGAGGTTCCAATTGTTTAAACAGCTTGCCCAAAGTTAAAAGGCTGGTGGTTGACAGAGCAGGGTATGGCATCCAAATCTCTTGACTTTTTCTTCAAGACCCTGCAGGGTCACTCAGTGTTTGGATTAGGCTTAGGCTAGATCCTTCAGCAACTTATGATATTGCCCTTTGCTGAAAAGGACTAACAGCCAGTGGTCTGGCATTCTGGAAACTTGCCAATAGAGTTTGTCTAACTCTTTCTCCTGCACTATTCTTTGCTACTTTCAGGAAGAGAAGCTAGAAGTAGAATACATTTCTTATGAGAGACTTTGATTCATATCTGGCGGGTCTCCAAAGACTAGGTGATTGCAAGTTTAAAACCATGTTGCTAATTCTATGTGCATTCAATAAGACTACCCTAGCGAGAGGAGAAATCAGATATAAAAGTATTAATTCAGGTCTCCAAGAATAATTGCAGGAAATGTATTTCTGACTATTGAGAAATGACTCATTATGGGACTATTTGAAAACGATATATTATTTTTATCACTAAATAGGATTGCCTATAGTCAATGTTATCTCTTCCCATCCAGGGATTCTAAGATCCGGTTACCCATTTCCCTCAAAACAACTGAGAGCAAAGCTGGGAAAGAGAAAACCCACCAGCTATCTGCAAGGCTAACACCTCCCCTAAACCCCACCATAAACTGATAACACCACACCCTCTCCTGGATAATAACAGAGGGACAGATAAGATGGAAATTTTCATTCCAGTTCTTGATAATTTCCACTGCCAGGGAGATATCAGGATCAGAAAAGGTTCCACAACCAGAAGAATCTTGGCTGAAGTTTCACAGTCTGAAAGTAAAAAGGGAAAACTAAGGAGAGTCTCAGATGTCCTTTTTTAAGGGGGCTTTATCAGAAAAGGTGCTTTTGAACATTTAAATTGAAACAAAGTATGGCTAAGTGTTCCTGCTTTTCAGTCATTTCCCAGTTAAATGTCAGACGGTATAAAAGTCTTTTCATAGAAACGCTTTGGAAGGTGCATACTCCACTTTTCATTGGCTGTTACGTGGACTCGCCAAGGTGAAGCTGGAGAATTAAACTCTTTACCTGCATCAGCCAGATTCTCTCCGACACTCACATACAGGTATCCACTTCATGAAGCGTGCTGGTCCCTGAATAGTGGAGCATCCTAAACCTCAGGGACCTTCATTTCCAAAATGACCTCCGTGGAGCAGGGCTTCCAATTGGAGAGTCATGGACCCAGGCAAGGCTGGTTTCTGGGGCTTGCTCCATTTTTTGGGGGGTGGTCCCGATCTGTCATTCTCTCCCAAACAATCCCTGGGCTTGACATTTCCTGAGAAAGCAGGGCTTGCTCTCTTGTGTGCCACAACTCTGGAATGCAGCTCTTCTTGTTGAGAAGATAATGGTCTTTATGGAAGGGGCAGGACTTGCAGGAAAGTAAGATTTGAACAGCAAAGAGAAGGGATGCAAGCTCTGCAGGCAAAAGAAGTGGCAAACCCAGAAACCCAGGGATGGGGATGGCAGGCGTGCCTGAGGGCTGCTACAGGAAGAGTCAGCCTGGAGCAGAGAAGCGGGAAGGTTGAGGAAAGGCGTGATACAGGTGGCTCGAAGAGCAGTGCAGAGTGAGGCAGCTTTAGGAATCTGGGCCATATTCTAAAGGCCTTTGCCTCTCACAGTGTGGTCCGAGGACCGGTAGCATCCTGGTGCCCTGAGAGCTTGTTAGAAATGCAGACTTTCAGGCCCCACCCCAGAGCGACTGAATCAGAAGCTGCATTTTAACAAGATCCTCAGTTGACTTGTACCCTCATTAAAACACTCTTTTAGGCTAAAAGGAATCATGAAAGATTTTGGAGGTGGGGGTAATGCGATGGAAGAAACGTCTGGGCAGAAGCCGGCTGGAATGGTTAGGGAACGCTCACTTAGGAGCCCGTGGCAGTCATCCAGGTGTGGGCTCCATGAGTCCCTGGGGCCCTGAGAGTGAAGGGGGAGCGTCCTAGGTCTTTTCACACAGCCACACTTGGTGGCAGACGTCTTCTAATGCAGACATTAGAAAATATGTTAGGGCAGTAAGCACTCCCAGGATCTGTGTTTTTGAAGTCGGATTGCATTGCTGTGGCTTGTTATGTGCCCTACCCCCCCCAAGTTCCCGCTCCTGTGGCCATGGGGAGCCAGCGATAGCGCTGAGTGCTGCCGGCGCCCTGCGGCCACACAAATATGCTCTTGCTCCCAGTTGAGCCAGAGCTTCTGTGAAAGACATTTCGGAAGTTTCCTGTGGCTGCAACAAATTGTTCGGGTTTGCACCACAGCACTGCTGTGAACTGCCTTTCTAAATCTTAGGGCAGCCAGCTCTTGAAACTGGAAACTCCCTGGTGGCCCCCCACCAGTCTCTGCTTCACATGGAATAGGAGGAGGACAGTCCTAATGCTTGGCCTCTCTGATCCAGCATGGCAGCTCTCCTGAATGGCCGGGACCAACTGAGTTCCTTGTGCCTCTTACTTACACAGAGACTAAAGAATAAGGTACGCAGTGATCTAGATTTGGGACTCGTTCAAGGCTGAATCTGGAGGCTGGGTGACATGGAGAGAACTCTTTCAATTGGGAGGTTCTGGAGTTCTCAATTTTGAGAAATTACATGATGTAATGGAAAGGGCACAAACTTAGTTGTCAGTTAATTTCTGCCTTTTCCACTCATTTCTGTGTGACCTTGGCAAGTTAATTAACCTCTCTGAGTCTCCGTCTTCTCCTCTGTAAAATGAAAGAAGCTTCTTGAAGGTCGTGAGAACCCGAGCATCCTACGTGGCACACAGATGACTAACAAGTGTTATTCTGCTTACCCTTCCCCTCTTTGGAGTTGCTACATCTCTCCTGCTGGGTTCTTTCAAAGAATTTCTGAATTATGTAGTTCATTCTTGACAATTCAGATCAACCGAATTTCATATATTCAGACCCGAGTATATGAAATTTTGAATTTTAAAACTTCGTTTTAAAATAAATGTGACCAGTTGCTGAAATGCAACGCTTTCCTAGAATGAAGTCTTTAGGGGACCTCCTTCAATGAACAGACCAGATGTAATTAGCAGGTTAATTACTTGGTAACATAAATATCAGTTCTCTTAGGACATGAATATAATTAAAAGCAGTTTGTTCTAGGGTCTACATTTTAAACCTTGCCACTGCATTCTTGCTTCTACTTTTAACTTGCCTAGTAAAGCCACACATTGTTAGTTCAAAAGCTAGCCTCTGGTTAGTCCCATTTATTCTAAATATATTCTAAAAATCGTGGGTTCCACAAGTCAAGGTATTTTCTGTTCTTTGCTCTCTGGAGACTGAAAGGTTTTTGATATTGTGGGAAGCCTCCCATAAAGTTTTCTTCTAATAAAGACCTTGGGGTCTTGGGGCACAGAAAACGCCTTGAATGTTCAGACTTACCTTTTCCCAAAACCATAAAATATATAAATAGTATTTGTTTGTTTGTTTGTTTGTTTGTTTCCTATCCCCAAACCCAGCGTAACTCACTTCCCACTTTTCCTGGGAGATTGTGGTTATATGGGAAGGCCTGGGGGGTCTCTGGGATAAAGCACCTTGTAAAACAACCGTGGGGGATTCCAAATCTGACTTAATCAACGTTTCTCAAGATCCATAGGCCAATAAAACTGTGTGCTTTCTTACCGTGGCTCAGGTGGCTGATTTATTTCTCTCGTTCTGCCGAAGCTGTCGCTGTTCAAAGCTGTTCTTTTGTCAGGTCAAGAGAATTACAATTCACAGGTCCTCTCACTAGTGCTATCTCAGTTTATAAATTTCATGAATTGCAATTTATTGCTATGCACCCTGCAGAGCCTCATATTAATAAATTGTGTTTCATCTGCAAAAGCACGTGTATATGGCTCCCTTGGACATAGGCCCACAGTCATAGAGCTGTAGAACAGTCTGCAAGAGGCCAGAACACAAACAGATTTGTTCCGAGGGAACCAAGCCTCCAGTCAAAGTGGCCTCGGGTCCCCTTTTCCCTTTTCTTGCAATGGTTATTTGTGGGCCCTGATTTCTGACGTTTGTGTCTCTATAGGAATGCTACCGATGTAAAGGGGACCAGACACTCATCTGTGCGTGTTTGTGCTGTGGGAATGGTTTCATAGCAGCAAGGAGCTAGTTCCTTCCCAAATGCACAGACGTTTCCCTTAGAGGTTTCATCAACCTGCCTTTTGCCAGCTCTCGTTCTTACCAGCCTTGGGGATGTCAGCTCAAGCTTTCTGAGAGTCCTTGCTGAGTTTCTCACATGCTCTCGGAAGAGAGTCCGGTTGTCTACAAGGCATGTTTCATTTCTGCCCCTTTCCCCTGCTCTGGCTCTGAACTAGCACCTCACAACTTCACTCGCTACCCCCGAGTCCACCGGCACCTTTGGTTCTCACTGGACACCTGCTGATTAGGTCTGCCTCCCACTGGAATGCCCCAATGTCCACTATCTCTCAGCCTCCCACTAACACCTAAGTCCCCTACCAGACGATGTCTGAAGCCATCAGGTCAAGGGTCAAGTCAGGGATAGGTCAGGGATGGGAGCTTGCTGCTGCTGTTGATGTTTGGCTTGCTCACTGCCGTTTGTGTTTGCTGGACTAGCCCTTCCCCATCGGCCTCACCCTTTGTTCCAGGCTCGTTTGCCTCGCCTCACCCTCATATGACTTGTGCTCCAGTGGCAGTGGACCCACGATTGCCAGAAGCTATCATGACTTTTTGTTAGAGAAGCAGGGATGAAACCATCCAGGAGAAACTGGAACCATAGCCATCCTGCTCCGTGGGAGCTGTAGCCATGGAGGAGACATCGCTGCTGCCGGGGATGCCACTGGAGGCTTGGAGGGGAGGGAAGACATCCCCTGGCCTCTCCTGGCCTCTCTTCCTCAGTCTCCCCAGACTACCTCCCATTGGTTGATCCAGCTGGAAACCTGCTGACAGGGAAGTATGGGAAACACAGCTTGCAGGAGTCAGCCCCTGGCCATTGGAGCAGAGCAGGGAAAGGGCGAAGGCATGAATCTAGGGGCAAAGAGGCCCAGGACTGGCCTACCTTTCAGATGCCTCTGTTGATTCCCTGTGGCTACTGCAACAAATTACCCCAAACTTGGCAGCTTAAAACAACAGAAATGTTCCTCTCCCAGTTCTGGAGGCCAGGAGTCTGAAATGAAGGTGGCTTCAGGGCTTAGCTCCTTCCAAAGGATCTTGAGGAGAATCCGTCCCTGCCTCTTCCAGGTTCGGATGGCTCCAGGCCTGCCTTGACTTGTGGCTGAATCACTCCAGGCTCTGCCTCCATCTCCCCATGACCGTCTTATCCCCATGTGCCTTCCCCCTATGTGTCTCTTATACGGACCCTCGTCATTTGATTTAGGGCCCATTCGGAAAATCCAGGGTGAACTCATCTCGAGAAGACCCTTTTTTCTAAATAAGTCATGTTCACAGTTTCTGGTGGTTAGGAAGTGGACATATCTTTTTTTTAGGGCCACCATTCAACCCACTACAGCCTCCTTACCTGGAAAAGTCCTTCAAGTCTCTGCCCAGGTGTCATCTTCAGTGTGAAAGCTTGCCTGAGCTGCATTCTCAGATCGACCTCCTCACAATCCCTCCTGGGTTGTAGCTCTTTGTTCACATGGGACACTTATCTCCTTGATAGTCCCTTCCTGCTAGACCCATGTGCTCCTCAAGGACAGGGCCTGTGTCCTTGGCTCTGAGAGCCCAGGCTCCATGTCTCAGCTCATCTCTCCAAGGAGACCAAGGTCTGGGCTCTGGTTCTCTCTTCCTGTTTCTGGGTAGGACAGCTTTCCTTACTCCTGAACCTCGTGTGGTACCGCCCTCCATTTGGAAAACATTTGTTAAGCATCTCATATGCCTTTGACTAAAATTTGCCCCATGGTTTACCTGAAAAGCCATTCTTTCTAGTTCTGCATCACAAAAAGCTTCTCAGCACAGTCATTGATTAAGAGGTGCTGCCTTTAAAGAAGTCCTGTTTGAACCAGTTCTGGCCAGACTCGATGTGGGAATGAAACATTTTATAGTCACAGCATTTCTGGTAGATAAATTTACTTGGAATTTGGGATAAAGAATGGATCTGATCCTTAAAAAATCGTTTAAAACTGATAGGCAAGTGTGTTGTGGATTGAGTGAGGATTGCTTTTCTGAGTATTTTTAAAGCCTCTTAAAGTCCTGCTGAGGAAAACCTTGATGACCTGGAACACTTAGGAAATGGGGTGCTTTTTAGTTTTAATTTTGAGGTCACCCGGGGTTGACCAAATCCCCTTTTAGTTTTTAATTCTTGATGCTGTTTTTCCTAAAATGCATATATCTTTCCTGTTTTCATGGGGGAAGGGCAGAAAATGGGGTGCACATTTTTCACTCAGACTGTAGAGGACTAGAGTGCAGGTTTGGGAATCGATCCGAGTAATCCTGGGGCATAACTTCAATAAATCCTTTTATCAACTTGTTTTTGGGGAATTTTCCTATTTTTCTCCAAAAGTAGAAAATAGTCACATAAGGGAAGGTGTTTTCTTGTTTGTTTTTTGCTGACTTCTGATTAATTTGGCTTTCCTTCTGATGTGTTAAAAATATTTTACCAGCAGTACTCAATGCAGAGGATTGAGAATATTCTAAATGCTGTTATAGAAAGAAGTTTTGGCCACTTTTCTGTGCTTTCCCCTGCTTGGGTACCGGTGGTATTAGGTGTATATGTGTGAGTTCAAATGAGTTAGCCTAAGGTGAATGAGCACTAAGGTAGAGCGAATGAGAAAACCAATGCATTAAACACCAGAAAATTTGTGCTTTTTATCCCTAGCTCTGTTGCTTCCTAGTGCTGTGACCTTCAACCAGTAATTCTAGTAGGTCTATCTTCTCATTTGTAAAGCTGAGAGTAATTCCTACTTCTATCTGCCTTATAGGATTATCATGAGAACGCAAAGAAAAAAAAAATGTTTCGGAAGTGATTTATAAAGAACATACTGAATAGACTTACTTTGGCATTCCAATGACCCCAAGTCCTCCGAAGGGGTTGTGTTTTTATGAAAGACAAGGTTGTTAATTATGTTTGCTATTTTATTTACTAACATGGACTCTGCTTCTATCACATCCTAGTTTCTGCTTTGAGGCTCAGCACCAACAGGTCAGTTCAGGGACCATATCTCCAGCCTCGATCACCACCTTCCCTTGCCTTTTCTTTCTACAACCAGTCATGCATGCCAGCCCGCTCCATCCTGGTACACGGCCATTTGTTATGTTCCAGGGAGTAGCTAAACTCTGTTCTTTCACCCAACGTAAAACCTTGATGTCTTGACAGTGTCCGGGAAAAAAAAAAAAAAAAGAATGAGACGCCAGAGAGACACTAAATATAGTTTTCCTTTGACTGCTGGAAAAGATAAGTGCCTGAAAAGAGACGAGAATTGTTAGCCTATAAACTGAGTGCCAGCAGGTTTATCACCGAACGCTGTAGATTATGTTGAGCGGAGTAATCAGGAGGAAGAATAGGAGGCTACAATAACACTGTGATAGGGGCTATTTGGACTCCACAATCAAACTCTCCTTGACTTATGCCCCTTGGGTGGAAAGTGCTTATGTTACAAAACAACACGAGGTCCTGGCCCCCTGATAACGTATGTGTTGCTCGAGCAGTGAGGTGGTCCTTTGCCAGTTAGATCGGTATGCATCTTAGCAGGGTCAGATGTCACTTGAGAGGACTGGATGGGACGGTGGGGAAGGCAGGGGCTTCCTCCCACAGGGCATGGAGGTGGCTCTGAGCCGGAATCCAGGGGGGCTACTGAGAAGGGCGGGAAGTGCCTGGTGGGAATAATATTTGGGTAGAGTGTTCTTTGAACCATGGGAGGCTTGGAGTCTCTTCTAGGCCTCCCTCCTGCAACTCTGGAAGATGCGGGTGATAAATAATTTCTCCAGTCCTAGTGGCGCCCCGTGTCTCTGTGGTGCATCGGGATGAGGCCACTGTGAGGGCTGCAAATCACAGCTGTGGAGTCTCAGGGACTCATGACAACTCCCCTAGACCCCAAACACTTTCTGCTTGGTTGGTGCTGTTGATGTGGTGCCGTGGTCTGAAAGCTGAGGTTCCTCTTCCAAATAGCCCCAGTGCAATGGAGGGGAAGCAATAAAGTGGTCAGAGAGCGGCAACTGGCTGGAATGTGACACACGATGACGTCCATGTTCCGCTGTCGAGCGTAAATTAGCCCGGGGAGACGTCTACTCCCTTATCTTGGCAGCAGGTTTGCTTTCTTGATAAATCACCCTCATGACCAAATGGATTTGGCCCAGATTAAGTTTCTCCTGATCATGTAATTTACTCGCACTGTGTCTCATTGGTGACTCCAGTGGGTTTACAGAAGGGATAGCCTCAATCTCCAGAAAAATGGATGCTCTGCGTTCCCCAGGGGAAGTCTGCCACGTGAGTAACCTCAGCATGGTAGGTCATGGTGCTTGGTTAGAAAGAGAAGCACATGGTAGATGCCTCTTCCAAAAGTCTAAGAGCTGAACTCGATGCTTACAAATAGCCCAGGTGCTCTCCAATGCCTTCAACCTGTCTTTCCAGCTTCATCTCTTGCCACTCCCTGCCTGGGCACCCTTCCCTCTGGTAATGCCAAAATACTTTAAATTCCCCCCAAAGAGCAGGGGTATTTATGTGTCCAGACACTGCTCATGCTAATCTTCTTTGGCTCAGTTGCCTTTCTTTCTGGTAAACTTCTACTCATCCTTCAACACCTAACTCAAGTGTGCCTTCTCTGTAACTTTGATGGGCATTCGTCCTCCCTACACCCACTGTAAAATAGACTGAATTGTTTCCTTGTCTGTGCTCCTCATGGCAGAGTGTTTATGCCACTGGAACAGGGCTTATTTTCTGGCATGATAGATATTTATTCAAAGTCTGTCTTCCCCACTAAATGGCAGACTCCTCAAGGGCTGAGACATAGCCTGTTCATCTTTAAATACCCAATAATTAGCATATGCTAGGTCCTTAATTTATGGTGATCTGAAATAAAATAATGTAACTGTAATATATGCAACAAAACTAGGTCCCAATACCTTCTTATTCACTGAAAAGTTATACTGGTATAAGATTATCCATAGAAAAACATGATGATCTTCTATCAGCTGCCTTATGGCAATGATGAATAGGAGAGAGAAGGAATAATAGTCAAATGGACTGAAGGATTGGGAGCGAGGGAGAGGAGAATCAAGATCATTTTGTGGGAATAATCCTTTGCTCTTCCTTTGATTATCCAGTTTACCTTTCATTCAAGTTTCTTGACTTTTATTTTCACTGGCAAAAAGAAGTGACAGTGTAATTGCTGAGTAGAGTAATATTGGATTGATCATCAAGAATCCCAGATTCAAATCTTAACTCTTCCACAATCCATAAACCATCTTTGCCTCAGTTTCTCCACCTGTAAAGTGGAAAACAGCCCAATACCCTCTTGCTCACAGAACAGTTTTTCAGATAAAATAAGATCAACAGGTAAGTATTATATACACTCTACCACGTGCAGGCATTGTGCTGGGGTCTTTACATAGGTTATTTCTGAAGCTCACCTCAATGCCATATGGCAGACTTCATTTTTATCCTCATTTTGCAGGTAAGGGATCTGAGGCTCAGAGAGGCTCAGAGGGTCCCTTGTGATCAAGTGGTGCCTAAGTAGAAGAGTGTGCTTAAGGGCTGAGGCCGAAGTCCAGAGCTCAGGCAGGTGCACTCTGTCCATTGGACCATGTTGCCTGTATTTTGGATATAAGGCTGCTAAATACTCTGTTGTTTTTAGGTCTCTTGGAAAGGGCCCATGATCTCTGCAAAATTTAAAGTACTTAAATACCATATGGCTGCCAAATATTTACAAACTGAATCTTCTTTTAAATACTCTAGGAAGTTACCGCATCTGGTTTATGCTTCTCATTACTGCCAGGATGATGTTTCTTAAATATAATTGGATCATGACTCGCCCTTCCTAAAACCCTTCAACAGCTCCCCATTGACTGTAAGAGAAAAATCAAGATTCTTAAAGCGAATTTCAAGGCCCCTTCTGATCCAGCTCTTGCATATATCTCCTCCTTCGCTCCCTGTCCTCCCGTTCCACACCACCATTAGGGTGAAGCTACGTGAAAGTAATGGTGCTTGCCTCCCGTGCCCACACAGCCTGTTGGCTCGGTGAGCTGTGCATATATTCCTTTATCTGAAAAAGGCTCTCCACATGCTCTCCTTCTCAGCCTGGCAAACTCCTATTTATTTCTCTAAACCTTACGAAGGTGTGTTTTGACTCTGTCAAGATTTACCCACATTCCTCCAGCTCTGAAAGAAAGTGAATTATTTCCTCTTTGTGGCAGGCACTGCTAGTTCTCAATCCACCTCTTCTTTCGTATTTACCGTACTAGTTATCCGTTGTTACATAACAGACTACCCCAGAACTTACTCAAAACAAGAATCATTTATGGTCTCATAGCAGTTGCTGAGGGACAGGGATCCAGGAGTGGCTAAGCTGGAAGGTTCTGGCACAGGGTCTCTCAAGAGGTTGCGGTCAGGTTACAGCTGTAGCCACAGTCATCTGAGGGCTTGTCTGGGGCTGAAGGACCCGCTTCTAAACAGACTCACTCAGACAACGGCATGTACGTTAGTGCTGGTTGTTGGCAGGAAGCCTCATTCCTCACCCTCTGGATTTCTCCTTTGAGCTGATGGACTGTGCCCATGACATGGTGGCTGGCTTGTCCCAGCTCCTCTTTCTCTCTTACTGATCTCTAATTTTGTTCAATACAGTAATGTGTCCACCTTAAAAACTTGAATTCCCAGCCTCACTTGCACCTACACATGACCCTGTACCACAGTTCTAGCCAGTGCCATATAAGTGGAAGTCTACTGGAGGGAGAGTCCAAGAAAGTTACTACTTTTATGGTTAAAAGGGCCAGACTCGCTTGGCACATGCCTTTTAAACTTCACCCTTATGTGTTTTACCTGCTCAGAGCTCATCTTTGATGTCTAGATTTGCACAGAGCCATCTTATCAGCATGAAGATGAAAGTTACACACTAAAGATGGCAGAAGGAAAAAACAAAGGCAGTCAGCCCTTAATGGCTTCATGGACCTTCTATACCTGCCCTTGGATGGCCCAACTCTGCACTTCTCATTGCTTGAGAAAGATGCTCTCTTTTTGGTTACATCACTGTTTTCAGTTTCTTCTTATATCCACCTGGACACAATCCTAACCAACACACTCCTTTGTATTCTTCTGAACTTATGAAATTTCTATTACTACACATATCATACTGAATTTTCACTATTTATTTTCATGTACTTCTCCTTGACTCTTCATTGAGCTATTAAGGGCAAACATTGAGGTCATACTTGTACAGTACATTTTTATTAAATGGATGAGTTTATATTTTGAAGAAATGTTTAATGTGTCCTTTGAGTTTTGACCTTGGAGGATAAGATCAATTGTTCTATTGATGATCGACAACTCTAGTCTCATCCTGACTTTCTTTCCTGCCAGTGCCAAGACCTAGGTCAGAGAAGGGAGACTTCAAAGGCAGAGGGAGAAGGGGAAGGCTTGTTTGATGTGAAAAAAGAGGGAGGGGTCTTTGGTGGGTCGACTACAAAGAAGCACTTCTTCTGAGAAAGTGGTTACTGGCTCACCAGGTCATTATTTTTGCCATTCACCTTGCATGGGTCAGAGGACTCGAAGACAGATTCCTGCAGCCAGAGAGTCTAAGCTCGCTGCAAACATGACTCGAACCTGTCACTGGATGACACCCACCCCCCTTTTAAGGTCTCTGCCTCAAAGGATAAGGAGTGAAGAGTCAAAGTTGATTCCAGGGTGATGAGGTGACTAGGAGGATGGCTTGTCATTAAGAGAAATAGGTGGTCGGGGCAGAGGGGCAGAACACAGTGGGTTTGCTTCCACATGTTCTGAATTGGAGGCACCAGAAGGACATCCAAATGGAGGTGCGCAGCAGGCCAGCAGGGGTGTAACCTGGAGACTTGTCAGGATGGAAGTGATCCCTGAAAATGCAGGTCTGAAAGCGATCCTCAAGGGGGAGGGAAGAGCAAGAAAAGAAACAAGACAGGGTCACAAGTTTGGGGAATCTCTAAAGTTGGGGTAAAAAACAAAAAAGAAAAATGGGTAGGAATAAAACAAAAAGAGTATCTTGAACACCAAAGGAGAAGGAAGACATAGTTTGGAGCAATGGGACTGACACTAAATTGGGAATCAGGAAAACCTATATCAAGCCATTTACTATGTGTGACCTTGGGAAACTTGCTTATCATGTCTGTTATGTCTGGGATTCAGTGTCCTCATCTGTGTAATGTGCATAAGATATTAGCATGTTCCCAAAGCTCAGTATGCACATTACTGTTGGTTTTGGAGATACTTGAATGTGGCCTTTGATAATATTGAATCACGTACTGAGAAAGTTATCTGCTTTCCGGTTCAATTTCAGTTCTGATGTTTTTACTTGGGTGCTAGTATTTCTTTGATGCCTTTCTAATCTTTGCTGATCTCATTTTCAAACAAGTGTGAATAGACTTTGGGCTCCAAGCCTTGTGGGCAGTTGAAGAAACCTATGGGAAACTGGCTGTGCTGTGGTCCTTGGGAGAGAGCTGGTGTCGGACTTCTTCCTGTGGACTGGACAATGGTCGGGGAGGATCGTGTGGGCCTAGGTCCCAGGAAGAACCTGGTATTTGGAGAAGGGGTGGGGTCGACATTGACCCTTAGTAAGTGAGCCAAGCCTCTGTGATTCTGGAAAGGCCAGGAAGAAGCTGATTTCGTGGGCTGAGTCTTCCTATTCTTCGGGTTGGGAGCAGTGGGGAAACCAGAGACCTGAGAGGACATTCTCCAGAAGTTCAGGAGTACACCTTTGAGTTTAGAATTTAATAACATTGTTTATGCGAATATTCTCACTGTCCTGATCTTGTGACACTCAGGGCGGGCTAAACATTCGCTATATTAGAAACCATGCATGTGTCCCCAGACCTAGTTTTTCTCCCTAGATCAGGTTTTTAGAATGCTGGTGATAAACCAAACCTGATTTATTATATGACCATCCTGTTTGGGAAATGACTGTAACTCTATGTATCTTTGGTTAACCTTAAGAGATATAGCAGGGGGATGGATGTGGCTCAAATGGTTGGGCACCCGTCTCCCATATGGAGGGACCTGGGTTCGATCCTCGGGACCTCCTGGTAAAAATTTTAAAAAAGAAAAATATAGAAGGCGCACGGGCCACCAGGCCCCATGCACAGGTGCGCCGTCAGGCTCCGCAAGTGGGTAAGCCCTCCAGGCCCTGTGCGTGGGTGTGTCGCTAGGCCCCATGCACAGGTGCACTGCCAGTCCCCGCGAGCCACACAGCAAGATGATGATGTCACAGGAGAGTGACACAAGGAAGAGCCAAGATGAGACGCACCGAGAAAAACCAGGAACTAGGGTGGTGCAGGCAGTAGGATGCCTCTCTCGCACATCGGAGGTTCCAAGGATCGAATCCCAGTGAAGACCAGAGGAGAAGGATGGGAAGAAAGGGCAGGAAACAGACACAGAGAGTTGCCCAGTGAATGTACACAAAAACAGCAAAAATGGGGATGGGGGGCCAGTAAAAATGGATAAAAGTAAATAAATAAATAAATCCTTAATATATA
>JAQZBX010069259.1:0-15609 GCA_029593785.1 Cabassous unicinctus | reverse complement strand
TTTTTTAAGATTTATTTATTTATCCCCCCCCCTCCCCGCTTGCTGCTTGTGCTTGCTGTGTCCATTCGCTGTATGTCTTCTCCATGTCTGCTTATCTCCCCCTTGCTGTGAGGTCCTGCTGCATCAGCCCACCGCGCCGTGCAGGCTGGCCTGGCCTCACAAGGAGGCCCCGGGAAGCGAACCCGGGGCCTCACACATGGTAAACGGGGGCTCTATCCATTGCGCCACACCCGCTTCCTGTTGTGAGGTCTTGCTGCATTAGCCCACTGGGCCGTGCAGGCTGGCCTGCCCTCACAAGGAGGCCCCAGGAAGTGAACCCGGGGCCTCCCATATGGTAAACGGGAGCTCTATCCATTGAGCCACACCCGCTTCCCCCCTTTGTTCTTTTTGTTCATACTATCTTGGAGTGCATATTTTCTCAACATTTCAATTGATGCCCTCTTGACTCTATGAGAAATCCCAAATGTATATCTATGTCCCTGACCTATTATTTTCTTTCTGACCTTTTATTACTGCTTCATTCCAGGCAAAATCAACCTTAATATTCTGAAATTACTGGAAATGATATTCATCATCTTGTCCCCCTGTCCCCCTGCCAAACAGAGTTTTCTCCCCCCTTTTCCCCTTTATCATCAATGGCCCTGTATCAGGGCCCAACCTAGAGTGAATACACTGAGTCAATCCCCTCAGGTGCAAAATTTAAGGGAACACCAAAAATCTTCAAAATAATAAGATAAACAATATTTTAATGCAACATTTTTTAAAAGGTAAAACTAATGAAAGAAAATACATGATGAACAAATTTTTGAAAGACAGAATCAGTAATCTTGCTATGCCACATTATACTAGAGCTTGAGATAAAAGGAAAAATCAGTGATACTGATCTCTTTATTTAAAATTTTTATAATTTATCATGGATATTTTTGCATTAATTTTATTTTTTAAAATTCTGCATTGAACACAATTTATATTAGTTCCTAAGTTTTTTGGCACCCCCATAAATTTTGTGCCTGAAGTGAGTGCCTAACTTTCCTCACCCTTGTCCCAACCAACCCTGCCCTGAATCCACATCCTGAAGATTGGAGCCTCAGGGTTTCTCCTGTGCCTCACATGCAAGAATAGTTCTTCAGCAAGGTACCTCTTATTCTTCTCTGTCTTCAGTTACAGATGGAACCAGCAGGCAGCAAAGAATGATTAGAGAGGTTCCAAAGGCCACTTGACCTGTCAAACTCATCATCTCCTGTTTTACTTTATCAACTTTATAGCATAGTTGATACTTTGGTCTCAAGAGAGGATAAAACAACGTTTGTTCCAAAGGGGATATAGGAGAAAGTCTTGGATCCCGAAGGTCTCCCTTGAATAGGATTGCTACATGATGGGGCTCTTGGAGAGCAAGTTCCCAGAAAGTGCGATGAGTGTTGACATGGAAGGAGATGCCCAAAGAAGAGGAGAGGGATCACAACTTCCCAGGGATGACTGTTAGCTGTTTATCATCTCTTTAGGATTGTATACTCAATATATACCAAGCAATCTTATACTTGCTCACATACTACTTTGTAATTAGTCTCTAGCTAAATCCGTATGTATATCTCTTTCTTCGTGTATATTGCACTTTAAAATTTTCTGTCTTTTTGTTTGTTTGTTTCCTATTCTTTGAACACTACAGGATAAATTAAGTAGCCATTTCCAGAAGCAATGTCTATGCTACATTTACTTTGTTCTTTCAGTCTTTTATTTATTCAGTTCACTGTCCATTTGTGATCAAATAGAATTGAGATTTCATTGAATTAATCAACCTTACATTTAAAAAACTTAAAAAGTCAAGTTGCCTTCAGTGTCTACTAATTGCTGACAATTACATAAAGATAACCTCAACTCTTGAGTTTCTAAAACCCTGAGGTGAACACCTCCAATGTAGTCGTACATAAATAGCACATAGAAAAGAACTTAAAACATTAAATCAATGTATCGAAGTGAATTGACAGTTAAAGCATGTTCTTAATGAACACACTGTTTCTTTCATATGTTTCCAAACCAAATGCTGAATGTACCTACAGCCAAACTCACTGGTCTTTGAAGGTAAACAAATTCTGAGCACAATTTCACATTTCATGCAAAAATTCCACAAATCCCAGCCCACAAACATGCCTTTCATAAATCATCAAATAGTCTCTTAAGCTGAAATACTATATGAATTAAAATTGTCAGACATAGACATTGGTTGATAGTACAATTATTTTAAAAGTGCTTTCATCAGTTGTAATAACTGTACCACACCAATGTAAGGTGTTAATAATAGGGTGGTATGTGGGAACCCTGTATTTTATGCATGATTTTTCTGTTAACCCACAACTTCTCTAATAAAAAAAATTGTCAGAGTGTTTTCTTTTTATAGTAGTTGATTCAGTATCTTTTAAAACCCTCAAAGCTGTCAGATTTCCATAGTCTGAACTCTAATAAACCCATGCTTTTCTTTGTGTTTAGAGGATTACGACATAGAACTTCAAGCTGTGACCTGTGTCAAAAGAACTGCTACTGCAAATAGAAAGAAGAGATCTCTATTAACAGTATAAAAATTTATGAATTGGGCAACACCAAGAAAAAACAAGTGCTCCAAAGTATTTGGGGGGCATTGGGAATTTATAATATTAAAAAAACTGGGGGGAGGGAAAGAATAGCAGTTGACAGGAGAGTTCTGTTCTAGTGGCTTATTGGAACATGGAGGCAGAAGGAAACTTGTCTGAGACTGATTGGTCATAGTGTAAGCCTCTTTTTCATGTCCTGTATCCTGTTCTCCAAGCTGTGCATTCCTGAAATCTGATCGCAGCAGCATAGGTTGTCCACCTTATGTGCCTCCTTTGTGAGGAGGCATTTTGTAACCCAGGGACTGAAGGTCAATTTAGAGTTCCTTTCACATTTCCCCTTTTCATCAAGATATTTGTAGACTGGTTTTGTGCTGTCCCAAGTGCTGGGGGATATCCTGGCCATCCACATAGCTGGAAAGGTCCAGTGTCGTGTCCCATGGAGGAGGGAGTATGTTATGAAACGATGGCCAATTGAGGCAACATGGAAAAATGGACTCCATCAAAGGCCTGTGCTATGGGGCCCCCTTTTCTTCAAGAGTAAGATAAGTCCAGTGGGGGCAACTCTTTGTGATATTTATCTATCGAGTACCCATCTCTTTTGTCCCATACTTGGTCTATTCAATATATGCCTTCTATATAACAAGGTCTAAATGTTTCTGGATATGGCCAGTAACTGGGGCCTTCTGTGGAGTCTAAATTAGCTCAGATCCAGCAATTTGGCAGATTTCCTAGGTTGGCAGCCCTTTTATGGCTGGTATAAAGGGATGGCAAATAGTAAGGGACCAGGAAGGAAAGGAAAGGAGAAAGAAAAGGAAAGAATGCATGTTTCTTGATCCATAGCTCTTGGGGAAAGATGTCCACATCAGTTGTCATCTATTTCTGGGTGACTTGAAACTCTTTTTGAGGTGAATTTAAGGTCACTAGTGGCTGTACTTTTCCAGTGGTTAGGTGGTGCTCATTTAAGTTGAGATAGGTGTATCCAACGACCTACACCAGCAAGTTTAGAAGCATATTGGTTGGTGAGGAGGACCTGATAAGGTCCTTTCCATTGAGATTCCAAAGAGTTTTTAACTGATGTCTTTTCCAGAACACAAACTCTCCATGCTGCAGATTTTTGGGGGTCAGTTGGAGTCAGGTGATGTTCTTTTCCTTCAAAGTCTTCTTCACATTGAAACATAGGCTTGAGAGTAGTTCATTAGAGCTACACGAAGTTTAAGTAGGTATTGTTGGGCAATGTCTAATGAATAATATGTGAGGAAGTAGTAAAGTTCTTCCAGTAACAATTTCATGTGGTGACAGTTTATACTTTCTGAAGGGGGTTGAGCAAAGTTTGAGCAGGACTAGTAGAAGTATTTTATGTAAGGGTAATTCTATAGAGTCACTAAGCCTGGCTAACTGCTGTTTGATTATCCCATTGGTGCATCCCACCAGGCTGGAAGATTGGGGATGGTATGGATAATGCAGCCTTTGATATACAGGGAAGACTGCATATTTCCTTAACTGTTTGTCCTGCAAAAGTAGTGCCTTGGTCACTATGAAGTTCGGTAGGGATGCCTGAATGTTATTTTCAAGCAGTTTCTTGGCTACAAAGTAGACAGTAGCTTATCTACAAGCTAAGGCTTACCAATGAGAGAACCTACAGATTATTACTAGCACAAATTTATATCCATGAGAAGGGGGAAGCTGGTTAAAGTCCATTTGCCAGATTAGCATTGACCTGGAAGGTAAAGGAAAATGTCCCATGGGAAACTTTAATGGCTTTCCTGAGTTGTATTGTTGACAAGTTTTGACAAGAAGTATAGACCTGGTGAATGATATTATAAAAAGCATCCCTACCAGTATTTTTACATTATTTCTATCATTTTGGCTGTTCCAAGATATGTGAGTGAATGAAGTGCTCAGAAAATTGATAATTTGGGGGCATCCAGTAATACTGGCCCTATCCAGAGGTTTTGATAAGGATTTCGTTTATAGCCTAGTTCCTTTCATGGGTTCTTCTCTTTGGGAGTTGCCAATTCTTGGTATTTTATTAAATCCTCGGGTTTGCAAGGTGTAGCTTGATCCACTGTACAAAGCTCCATTGGTTTTTGTGAGACTTTGGGCTGCTGCCTAGTGGCCTGATCAGCCAAATCATTTCCTTTGCTTTCATCTGACGTAAGGATTTCACAGGTGTGTGCTTTAACTTTGATAACTGCAGTAGCCTTGGAGAGCAAAAAAGCTGCTAAAGTTTAGCTACATGCTTTCTGTTCCTAATGGCAGTTCCAGAGGAAGTAAAGAATTCTCTTTGTTTCCAGAGCATATGAAAATCATGTACTACACCAAAGACATATTTGCTATCTGTGTAAATGTTTGCTCTTAACCCTTTAGATATTTGAAAAGCTTGAGTAAAGGCCATTAATTCTGCCTGTTGGATGGAAGTTTCTTTAGGAAGGGGCTGCTCTCAAAAAACCTCTGTTGAGGTAGTTACTGCATATCCAACTTGCCATCTGGGGCTTCAGTTTTTAAACGTGACCCATCTGTAGAGAGGATTAGATCTTGGTTATCTATAAAGGTTGTGCCTAGGGGAAACTAGGGTGTCAGTAAGAATTATGCAGTCATGATTAGGTGCTCCTACATCAGGAAGCAGGTGCAGAGTGGCAGGGTTTAGCGGGGTAGATCTTATGAATGTTAATGAGATGGAAAGAGAAGCATAAGTTAAAAAGATGTGAGTCAGGACTTCTGGAAAGATGGCATCAGAGTATGTAAGCAGGGCTCAACTGTCTCACAAAAACAATGGAGGAAGGGCAAAAAGCTGTCCAAGGGAGCTGCTTTAGGTATCTGCTGACCTAAAGAGTGCTGCACAGCATCCAGGAAGGCAAGGAACAGAGAGATGAAGACGCTGGAATGACAATCACAAGTTACTAGCCCCTGCAGCTGGGAACGGCACCTACCCCCTACCCTCAAGCAAACAGCCTGGATAAAACCCATGGCTCACTGCAGCCAACTGACAGGGGAACAGATGTCTTCCTCCCTGAGAAGAGGGAGGGTATGGCAGAGGGTGGAGAGTGGTTTCTCTTCAGTGAATTTGTCGAACAGACCCCACTTTGAATCTAGTCTGGCAAGACTAGAATCATAGGCTAGTGGAGGTTGAAAAAGACACCTCCATGGCAAGAGTCGCTAATGAGCACCATCTGCTGGAAGGCCAGGAAACTGCAGGAGGAAAAATGATTTTTGAGCTCTCTCATCCCAGACCCCTTGGATCAGATCTGTTCTCCATTAGTGGGTCCCTGGTCCTATTTTGATACCTATGGCTGGGCAATTTTAAAGACTTATTATAAGTTGAACCAAAAATCAAAGAAGAGCTGTTAAACAAAACCACTAGGTAAGAGAGAAACTGACCAACAGCGTAAATTCACCAACATAATAAGATGCCTAGACATCAGCAAAAAATAAAAGTCATACTAAAAAACAGGAAGAGGTGGCCAGCCAAAACGAACAAACCAAAAATCCTGATGAGACACAGGATAAGACAATTAATCAACGATAATCACACAAATCCCTTAAATCAATTCAAGGAATTGAAGGAAAAATTGACTAAAGAAATAAAAAAATATTAAGAAGACACTAGGTAAGCATAAAGAACAATTTGAAAGACTTCAAAGAAAAGTAACAGAGCTATGGGAATGAAATGATGGATGAGATAAAAGTACTCTAGAAGCATATAATAGCAGATTTGAATTGGTAGAGGATAGAATTAGTGAATTGGAGGACCAAGCATCTGAACTTGAAAAGACAGGAGAACAGAAAAAGAAAAGAATGGAAAAATATGGGACAAGGTCTCAGGGAATTGATTGGCAACATGAAATGCACAAAAGTATGCGTTATTGGTGCCCCAGAAAAGAGGCAGAAAGAATATTTGAGGAAATATTGACCGAAAACTTCCCAACCCTTATGAAAGACATAAATATTAATATCCAAGAAGGACAACTCACCCAAACAGAATAAATCCAAATAGATCTACTCTGAAACAACTACTATACAGAATGACAAATACCATAGATAGAGATGATTCTGAAAGCAGCAAGAGAAAAGCAATGCGTTACGTACAACGGAAGCTTAATAAGACTAAGTGCTATCGCTCATCAAAAAACATGGAGGCTAGAAGAAAGTGGTATGATGCACTTACGGTACAAAAAGAGAAAAACTGCCAGCCAAGAATTCCTTATCTGGCAAAACTGTCCTTGAGAAATGAGGGTGAATTTAAAGTCTTCAGAGACAAACAAAAACTAAGAGACTGTGTAACCAAAAGACCAGATTTACAAGAGATCCTAAAGGAAGTGCCACAGCCTGAAAGGAAAATACAAGGGTGAGAGACTTGCAGAGGAATGTAGAAATGAAGATTATTAGAAAGGGTAACTTAGAGGGTGAAAAGACAGACAATAGTAAGATAGGACAATAGAAGCCAAAGGATAAAAATTCACCCAGAAGGGGAAATTCACCAAGAAGAAATAACTATAATAAATATTTATGCATCTATTCTGGGAGCCCCAAGATATGTGAGGCACACACTGGCAAAATTGAAGGGAGAAAAAGACGCCTTTACAATAATAGTTGGAGACTTCAATACACCACTCTCAGCATTGGATAGAACATCTGGACACAGGATAAATAAGGAAACTGAGAGCTTGAATAATATGACAAATGAACTAGACCTAACAGACATTTATTGAGCATTACACTCCAAAACAGCAGGATATACAATCTTTTCAAGTGCTCATGGATCCTTCACCAGGATGGACTATATGTTGGGTCACAAGACAGGTCTCAAAATTTTTAAAAATATTGAAATTATACAAAGCACTTTCTCTGATCATAATGGAATGAAGCTGGAAATTAAAAATGTATGGAAAAAGGAAAACTTCACAAATATAAGGCAATTAAACAACACACTCTTAAATAATCAATGGGTCAAATAATAAATTGCAAGACATATCAGTAAATACCTTGAGATGAAAGAAAATGAGAACAAAACATATCAAAACTATGGGATACAACAAAGGAAGTAGAGAGGGAAATGTATAGCCCGGAATGCTTACACTGAAAACAAAGAAAGCGCCAAAATCAAAGACCTAACTGCACAAATGGAAGAACTAGAAAAAAAACAGCAAACTAAAGCAAAACAAGCTGAAAGAAAGAAATAATAAAGATAGAGCAGAAATAAATGAAATTGAGAACAACAACAGCAAACAATAGAGAGAATCAACAAAACCAAAAGTTGGTTCTTTGAGAAGATCAACAAAATCAACTAACACTTAGCTAGACTGACAAACAAAGAGAGAAGAAGAAAATAAATAAAATCAGAAATGAGAGGGGGGATATTACCACTGACCCTGCAGAAATAAAAGGGTTCATAAGAGGATACTATGAGCAATTGAATGCCAGAAAACTAGACAACATAGACAAAATGGACAAATTCCTAGAAAGATATGAACAACCTACATTTTCCCTAGAAATAGAAAACTCAACAAACCAATCACAAGTAAAGAGATTGAAACAGTCATCAAAAACCTCCCAAAGAGAAAATTTTAAGTGCTTATGGAGTATGAAAGCATGATTTAACTAGCAAGACATTGTAGGGTTGCCAGATATATTTGAAAACCACTAGCAGTTATGACTGTGTTTAGATGAAGACCAATATTTCAGTCATGTGCTGTTTCATGATAAATTGCAAATATTTGGAGTCAGGGACTATTGGGGTTTTCATCAGTGTATGTGGTAAATCATCATAGGGATATAAGAAGAAAATGTTGGTCTCGATAAGTATATGTTGATACCAGTAACTGTGGATTAAACTGGGCAGTAAAAATGAGGAGAGATAGAGGCTGATGTTTGGCAAGGGGCATAAGTGTGCTGGAGGTCTCTGAAGAAAGAGAATCTGTTCATGGGGAGTATTTGTGGGAACAAACTAGAAGCATGGGAGGCTATGATAACAGGTTGGGACCACTGGTGTTTGATGTGAGTGAGACATTCCAGCTAAAACCTAGGAGTGGTGTGTAACTCCCAAGGAATTTGAGCTTGGCAGACAGGCAGATCAAATTCAAATTTTTGCTGTCTTATTTTCTAATCATGTAATTTTTTTCATATTATTAAAGTTTTCTGAACCTTCAAAAAAAAAAAAGCCTCCAAAAAATGAAAAGCCCAGGACCATATGGCTTCACAGGCGAAATCTACCAAGCATTCAAAGATGATTTAATACCAAGCTTGCTCAAGCTCTTCCAAAAAGTTGAACAGGAAGGAATGCTACCAAACTCATTTTATGAAACCAACATTACCCTATTACCAAAACCAGATAAAGATACTACGAAAAAAGAAAATTATAGTCCACTTTCTCTAATGAATACAGACATGAAAATCCTTAATAAAATACTTGCAAATTGAATCCAAAAGCACATTTTAAAAATTATACACCACAGTCAAGAATTATACACACAATCCCAGGTATGCAAGGGTGGTTCAACACAAGAAAATCAATTAGTGTAATAAACCACATATATAAATTGAAGAAGAAAAATTACATGTTCATCTCAATTGACTCAGAAAAGGCATTTGACAAAATACAGCATCCTTTCTTGATAAAAAATACTCCAAAAGATAGGAGTAAAAGGAAGCTTTCTCAACATGGTAAACTGCATATATGAAAAACTCATAGCTAACATTGTACTCAGTGGTGAAAGACTGAAAGCTTTCCTGCTGAGATCAGGAACAACACAAGGATGCCCACTGTCACCACTGTTATTCAATATTCGGCTATAAGTTCTAGCTAGAGCAATTAGGCAAGGTAAAGAAATAAAAGGCACCCAAATAGTAAAACATTTGCTGTTTGTTGATGTATGATCCTATATCTAGAAAATCTCAAAATATCCACAACAAAGTTACTAGAACTAATAGATGAGTTCAGCAAAGTGATGGGATACAAGATTAATACACAAAAATCAGTTATGTTTCTATACACTACTGATGAGCAATCTGAGGAAGAAGTCAGAAAAAATTTCATTTATAATAATGACTAAAAGAATAAAATATTTAGGAATAAAATTAATCAAGGATATAAAGGACTTGTGTTCAGAAAACTACAAAACATTGCTTAAGGAAACAAAGAAGACCTAAATAAATGGAAGGACATTCTGTGTTCATGTATTAGAAGATTTAAATATCATTAAGATGTCAATTCTACCCAAAACGATTTACAGATTCAATACAATCCCAATAAAAGTCCCAACACTTTTTTTTATGGAAATGGAAAAGCAAATTATCAAATATATTTGGAAGGGTAAGGAGCCCCAAATTACCAAAAAAAAAAAAAAGCCTTTTAAAAGAAAAACAAAGTTGGAGGACTCTCACTTCCTGACTTTAAATCATATTACTTAGCTACAGTGGTAAAAACAGCATGGTATTAGCATAAAGATAGATATATTGGAAGGCAGCAGGCTTAGTAATCAGCTACCACTCCCACAAGCCCTTGGTTTAGACCCAAGAAGGCGAAGTAGGGAATGGCAGGCTGCACTCATCCTCCAGAAACTGCAGGAAGGTAGGCAGGTTTACCTGGCAGAAAGGAAACCATGGAACTGTGGGGGCAATTAGAGAGGGAAGCTAGAAATGGGGGACCCAGTTGGTTGGGAGAGAGGGCAGCCATGGGAGATAGAGCACACAACCCAGCACATAGATGGCTCAGAGGGAGAGGGAAACCAGGGAAGTGATTTGGCTGAAAGACCAGCACTCAGCCAGCTCCAAGAGTAAGGAAAGCCCCCAGGCAACCAGGGGTGCATCCTGGTGCCCAGCAGGCTCTTGAGGTGGGGGAGCTGTGGGCAAACATGTGTTGGACTGGCACCCAGCTGGCTCAGGGGGAGAGAAGAGTGTGTGTGTGTGGAAAGAAAGATAGGGAGGGCAGACTGGATCTCAGCCAGCTCCCAGGAAAAGGAAAGATGCCAGCCAGTGCTGAAGTGGCTCCAAGATTGTCAAATGCTCAAGAGAGAGAGAATTCTGAAAGGAGTAAGAGAAAAGAGACCCATCACATATAAGTGAAGCTTGATAAGATTAAGTGCTGATTTCTCATTTAAACCATGGAGGTGAGAAGGCATGGTATGACATAGTTAAGGTGCTAAAAGAAAAAAACTATCAGCCAAGAATTCTGTATCCAGCAAAGCTGGTATTCAAAAATGTATTAGTCTGATAAAGGGGTGCCACTGCAAAGTACCAGGATTCTGCTGGCTTTTATAAAGGGTATTTATTTGGGGTAAAAGCTTACAGTTATAAGGCTGTAAATAGTTCAGCTCAAGGTTGCTTTCTAACCAAAGTCAGTTGCCACATGTTGAAGCAAGATGGTCACTGATCTCTGCCTAGTCTTTCCTTCCTGGGCTTCCTCTTCCTCTGAAGGCTCTGTGGACTCAGCTTCTTCCCAATCTCAGCTGTAGGCTGGCATAGGATTTGTCTCTCAGGGCTTCCTGTATCAGTCTCTGGCATAGGGCTCATTTCTTTCCAGGCCTTCTCAGCTGCTTAGGTGTAAACTATTAGGTGAATGGCTTCTCTTTCACCGGGGGCCCCAGGATCAAACACGACAGAGCTCTCTTCTCAGCATCCTCTTAAGTGAGTGTCCATTTATATCGGCCCACCAAGAGGGTGCAGACTCAACCTGAGTCACACCTTACTGACAGGGTCAAATCAAATTCTTATTCTTAAGTAATTTAATCAAGGGCATCTCAGCTGAATCTAATACAATCAAAGCGTATCACACCCAGAGGAATAGATTAGTTTACAACATAATCTTTCTCTTTTTGAGAGTTACAAAAATAATCTCAAACTGTCACAAAAAATGAGGGAGAGTTCAAAACATTTACAGATAATTAGAAATTAAGAGAGTTTGTCAACAAGAGTCCTGCCCTTCAAGAAATATTAAAAGAAGTTATGCAGGTTGAGAAGAAAAAACAGGAGAGAGCAGGTTGGAGGACAGTATAGAAAGGAAGATTATTAGTAAGAATAACTAAAAGGATAAAAAGAGAGGTAAAAACAAAATATGACATAAATAAACCTAAAGAAAAAATGGCTAATGTAAGTACTGCCTTTAATGCTAATGGATTAAACTCTCCAATTAAAAGACACAGATTGGCAGAATGGATAAAGACATACCACCCATCCACATGCTGTCTATAAGAAACTCATCTTAGACTCAGGGACACAAGGAGATTGCAAGTGAAAGGCTGGAAAACGATTTTACATGCAAACAATAACCAGAAAAGGACAGGAGTAGCTATGCTAATATCAGACAAAATAGACTTTAAATGCAAAACTATTGTAAGACACAAAGAAGGACACTTTATATTAACATTTATATTATAACATTATAATATTTATATTTAATATTTATGTTAACAAAGTACTTGTTAATCATATTCAGCAATGTATCAAACAAATTATACACCGTGATCAAGTGGGTTTTATCCAAGGTATGCATGGATGGTTCAACATAAGAAAATCAACCAATGTAATACACCACATTAAGAGATCAAAAGAAAAAAAATCACATGATCATCTCTATTGATGCAGAAAAAGCATTTGCCAAAATATGGCATCATTTCTTGATAAAAATGCTTTGAAATATAAGAATAGAAGGAAACTTCCTCAACATGATAAAGGGTATATATGAAAAACCCACAGCTAACATCATACTCAATGATGAAATGCTAAAGGCTTTCCCTCTAAATTCTGGAACAAGAATTCTGGGAACTGGAAATCAAAGAAGACTTAAATAAATGGAAGAATATTCTATGTTCATGGATTGGAAGACTAAATATCATCAAGATGTCTGTTCTACCCAAATTGAATACAGATTTAATGCAATCTCAGTAAAAATTATAGCAGTGTTTTTTACTAAACTGGAAAAGCCAATTATGAAATTTATTTGGAAGGACAAGGGGCCCCAAATAGCTAAAAACATATTAAAAATGAAAAACAAAATTGAAGGAATCACACTGACTCTTTTTTTCCTTTATTTTTATTTTTAAACAAGCTTTAGATTACATAAATGTTACATAAAAAATATAAGGGATTGGGAGCAGATGTGGCTCAAGCAGTTGGGTGCCTGCCTCCCACATGGGAGGTTCCAGGTTTGGTTCCTCATGCCTCCTAAAGAAGATGAGCAGACACAATGAACAGAGACAAGGAGCAGACATGACAAGCAGAGACAACGAGCAGACATAGTGAGCAGACAGACAAGGGAGCCACCTCAGGGAGGGGATATATATATGGGATTCCCATTTACCCAGCCCTGCTTTTCAGACACTGTTTACTGTGCTACCTGACTTTAAAGGAGACTACAAAGCTACAGTGGTCAAAACTGCATGGTATTGGCACAAGGATAGACATACGGACCAATGGAATTGAGTTGAGAGTTCTTATATAGATTTGTGCATAAATGGTCAACTGATATTCGACAAGGCCACCAATACCACTAGCTTCTTCAACAAATGGTGCTGGGAGAACTGGATATGCATATTCAAAAGAATGAGATTTTTGTGGTGATGAATGTACAACATTGTGATTATACTAAAAGCCACTGATTATACGTTTTGGATAGATCATGTGGTATGTGAATGTATCACCATAAAATTGCTTAATAAATAAATAAATAATTGTGCAAGAATGGCCAGAAATAGCAGCTATATACAGCAAGGGAAGCATAGAGAGATTGAGAGGTGAAGAATTTTCTTCTTTTATTATTATTATTATTTAAATAATGAAAATGCTCTAATAATGATTGAAGTGATGAATGCACAACTATGTGATGATAACAAATGCCATTGATTGTACACTTTGGATGAATTGTATGCTTTATTAATATGTAGCAATAAAATTGATTTGTTTTAAAAATAATTTAAAAAAGAATGAGAGAGGATCACCATGCCCCTTATAAAAATTAACTCAAGATGGATCAAAGACCTAAATATGAGCCAAGACCATAAACCTCCTAGAAGATAATGTAGAGAAGCATCTATGCTTCTATTATCTATGCATCTATACTTCATATTGTAGTATGAAATGGTTTCATAAGCTTTACACCCAATGCATGAGGAACAAAAGAAAAAATAGATAAATGGGACCTCTTTAAAATTAAAAACTTTTATGCTTCAAAGGACTTTGTCAAGAAAGTGAAAAGGCAGCCTACTCAAAGGGAGAAAATATTTGGGAATCACTTATCTGATAAGGGTCTAATATCCAGCATATATAAAGAATCCTACATCTCAAAAATAAAAAAGACAACACATTTAAAAATGGACAAGATATTTGAATAGACACTTTTCCAAAGAGAAAATACATATGGCTAAAAAGCACATGAAAAGACTCTCAACATTTCTAGCTATTAGAGAAATGCAAATCAAAACTACAATGAGATATCATCTTGCACCTGTTAGACTGGCGGCTATTAAAAAAACAGAGAACTACAAGTGTTGGAGAGGATGTGGAGGAAAGGGAACCCTCATCCACTGCTGGTGGGAATATAAAATGGTGCAGCCATTGTGGAGGATGGTTTGGTGGTTCCTCAGGAAGCTAACTATAGAACTGCCATATGATCCAGCAATCCCACTGCTGGGTGTATACCCAGAAAATTGAAAGCAGGGACATGAACAGACATATGTACACCAATGTTCATAGTGACATTATACACTATTGCCAAAAGTTGAAAGCAACCCAAGCATCAATCAACAGATGAATGGATAGGCAAAATGTTGTATATACACACAATGGAATATTACTCAGCTGTAAGAAGGAATGAAGTATTGACACATGC
The DNA here is from genome assembly GCA_029593785.1 of Cabassous unicinctus. Lineage (NCBI taxonomy): Eukaryota > Metazoa > Chordata > Mammalia > Cingulata > Chlamyphoridae > Cabassous > Cabassous unicinctus. Next base: position 1,203 of record JAQZBX010069259.1, on the reverse strand, counting down.
GACAACATGGATGAATCTTAAAGACCTTATGTTGAGTGAAGTAAACCAGCCACTAAAGGAAAAATATTACATGACCTCACTGATATGACCTAAGCAAATTGAGCAGACTCACAGAGCTAGAGTCTTGAAGATAGGTTACCAGGAGACAGAAAGGGAGTAGAGAGTGGTGAGCCAATGCTTAATGTGGGCAGCACCTATGATAAGGTGGAAGGAGATGGTTTGACAGTGGAAGCAGGTGATGATGGTGCTGGAATGTGGGGGTGAGCAGAGTGGTGGGAGTTTTAGGTTGGACTATCCATGGAACTGAGGGGAGGGCTGGAAGAAGGAACAGATGAATTCTGGGAATTTGTAGGTCTGTGGTTGAAACAACACTTGTGGGAATGTTCTTTTAGCAAATAAGGGCAGGGTGTTTGTGGTGGGGGGATGTGAGGAAAAGGGTGTACCTAGGACATGCTTCTACGGAATATGCATGTGTTCATCCTGTCATAGGGTGTTATCTCAGTGGGTGGGGACCCGCACAATAAACAACAAAATATTAAACTCTCATCCTGGGAAGTCATGCTCGGTTCCTAAATAGAGGGGCAAGAATCTCTCGAGTACATAGGCATTGCCTAATAAAAGAAAACAGACCAGTATGTCAAGCCCTCAATATTAATGCATGTAACTATGAAACTTATTCTCAAAAAATTGAAACTTAGTGGTTACCATAGGTTCTGAGGGGTGGGTCGAGGAAGAATTAGTGGAACATAGGGCATTGGAATAGTTCTGCATGATTTTGCAATGACAGATACAAGCTATTATACACTTTGTCAAAACCTGTAAAAGTATACGGTGCAAAGCATAAACTGTAATATAAACTTTTGACCATGGTTAGTACCAATGCTTGAATATTTGTTCATCAATTGTAACAAATGTACCATACTCATGTAAGATGTTATTAATAGGGGAAAGTGTGAGAGGAGGAGGGGGTGAGGTATATGGGAATCCCCTATATATTCTTTTTTTTTTTTAATAATTTTTTTTTAAAGAAGCTTCAGATTACATAAATGTACTTTATGTAATTACTTTTCTGTAACCTAAAACTTCTTTGAAAATAAAGTGAGAAAAAAGAAGACATTGGGGGAACATATAGAAGATCCTGTAAACATACATAAAAGATAACAGATCATATGGTGATGAAAGGCACAATGCAAGATTTTTTTT